>PRKT01000383.1:447595-473168 GCA_003671525.1 Saccostrea glomerata | reverse complement strand
AAAAAAAAATTATTTAAAAAAAATTGCATGTATACGAGTAAATGTATATACTCCTTTTATTTGAGAAAAAAAAATTCCGATACCTAACAATAGAAAGCTGCCTAAGAATAATATATAAATAAAATATGCTTTAAAACATATCGGCTGCTATTTAAAATTTTGTTAAGAAAGTTGTTTAAAAGAGTTGTAAAAAAGCTGTAAAATCGTCAAACTTACTCAAGTGCGCTGTGGGGAAAAGGGTAACGTCATCATTAAGTGTATGAAGTAAAAGCTATTGTTACGTCATACACTGTGCGATAGGCAAAGAGTTAAGCTTATTCTATATCAGATTTCTGTTGATCTTTGGTTTGATGATGGGAACAAGACTCAACTTAAAAAAGAAAAAGCAAAACTGTATCTTATGTTCGCAAGCAACCCTGATGCGAAATCAAACAGCAATCAAGCAATTAATGAAAATGATGAGGGGATGGAAAGCAGAAACAAGCTTCTTAACAATATCAGGAGCATTTCAAGTATGTAATTTGATTCAGTGTTAAAAAAATATTGAAAAAAATTACAATTTCGTTAATGATACGACAAGATTTAAGAATATGATTTAATTTTTTTTTTTTAGAGAAAACTGGATTGCCGTGTTTGGACATAGTTGAAAAAACGTTGTTTTTTCAGGATAAAGTGATTATTCACCCAAAAACTACAACAAAAACAATACAAGTAAGCTCATTAAATTATGAAATATATCACTGTTGATAATCCTGTATTTTAAGTTCATCTAGGAACTGAGTGCAAAAGACTAAATGTTTTTTTTAATATTCCCAGATATAATAAAAGCTAAATTTCTTTTACGGTGTTTTAGATACTAATAAAAATGGGAAAATATGCGTTTGAAAGAGGTGATTCTAGTGGAACAGAAAATGAAATCGAATACTTCCAACGCATGATTGAAGGTATTTGTGAAGTACTAGATACTGAAGCTTTTCTGATTAGATTATTTTCTCTCAGGAATGTTATGATATGATCAGAGTTTTATTTTGCAAATTTATGCTTTTTGAAAAACGTTATCTTAATAATCGGAAAAGGTAATGATAAATATTTATTTTTTTCTTATTTATATACGTCAAAATATGTAAGGCTATCACAACCTTTTTTTTTTTGTTTATAAATAGACAAAATCAACGCTACATAGAGAATAATACATACCCTTTTCCGTATCACATCCTGTATCAGCCCGAGACACCAATACGCGGGTATGTTAAGGAAGCATATAAATCATTTCTCGATAAAAATAAGACTTTTTAAAGAAAATTAAGTTTGATAATTTACCCAAATCACTAATAAACGTAAACTATTTTTAACTATTGCATAGAGATAAAAGAGTGTCTAACGCAAAGACGTGCATTACTACCACTGCATCACGTGACTGCTATTTATAGCGAAATGTTCCTTAATAAAAAAGCTAACAGAACAACAATACCCCGGAGTTTATTAAATTCTTTGAGTAAATAATATAGTCGGAAATCATCTATTTTGCCTAAAAAGTGCTGCTAGAATCCCACTGTCCTGTCAGTAAAATAATTATTCCACACATTCGCACGAAACCTTACCTGATGTTTTGAATTTAATACATATGAATCGAGATTTTTCGTAAAACCATGCTTAACTCGGGATTCTAGCAGCACTTTCCAAGTATTTTTAAGGGCGAATTTTCGATCCGTATAAATCTCATGTTTTGAAATATCCAGCTGATTGTTGTTCTGCTGCATTATTTTTGTCAAGAATGACAGAGGAAAGGCCGACCGGGATACGTTTATAGCTAACTGTCTTCAAAAGAGAATATAATCGATGAGAGTAAATTAACATACCTGTTTAAGTTACTTAACTCCATATGAATTTCACATAATATTTACGGTATTTGCTTTTAAACCCCAATTTACGTATCTCTGTACATGCCGTTCTTAGCCAAATTCTCTTTACACGACATGTTCAATTTCCAAGTTACTTGATGTACACATATGACGTCATCGATGGTAGATTTTAATTAAAATGACAGATATAGAATAACAGAATAAAAACATTTTATTTTTGTTAATGTTAAGACGTTTCTAATTATTTTCTAGAGTTAAATTACATCTATAAATACCAATATTGCGAAAACGTGTTCTAAAATTGACGTGATCTCGCTTACTATGACGTCATAATGTAGCACTGATTTAGTCAAGGTAGAATATTCTGTATGCTTCCTAATCAGCCCTGCGTATCAGCCAGAGGGCCGAAATCCCGGGGGCTGATATTGCTCGAGGGATGATACAGGATGTGATGTGGAAAAGGGTATGTATTAATATGTTTATTACATACTTAGTAATAAAATACAGCATACATTAAGTTCAGAAGAAAAAAAGTAAATAATCATGCATGGACTTCTTACATACATGTACATGGTCTATTGTCTCATACGATTTGGGTTTGTATCTACTTCTATTTCAATGCACTCGATCCTAATTTGAAAATAATCTATTACATGTATTTGTAAATTAAGATTAACCTTATTTTCAAAAAATTAAAATAAAGAGAATATGAACCCACCAAAAATTGTGTATGATCACAAGTACTTTTTTGTGGTTTAATTTACTAAGGTTGTGATATTGACGTCACAATAGCCGTATCAGCCCTGCAGGGCTGATATGGATTTGCAGGGCTGATATAGGTTATCAGCCCTCCAAATCCATATCAGCTCTGCAGGGCTGATACGGCTATTGGACATTTGCGAAAAAGCCTACAGCGAACCGCGGACTTCGGACTTCAGACATTTAAAGGCGTACTTTTCTAAGGGAGCGGTTTAAAAAAAAATAAAATATAAATTTATAACAGATCAAATCATCTGAAAATGTATAGACCTTTGATAAATAATGAAATTAATTAGAACGTATGCAAATAATTTATTTGTGAACATCGAGCTGTCTCGAAATAATAAGTATTTAGTATGCATTATTAAATCGAAAAGTATCAAGTATGAACTACAAACAACTACAATTTCAGAAAATGAATTGTACAGAGTACAATTGTACTATATTTCAACTTCACATTCAATTTGTTTCTAATTTGCAAACTAAAGGTACAACATCCGATCAATGGGATACACTGTAAATAAACCTTAATAAATAAGGGGTGTTTAACGCCCTGCATGCACAGATTTGGGTCATATATTACTTGCATTTTACTTTTCAATTCCCATTTGCTTAGCCATTTTTTTGTTGGAAAATGAATTGAGTAGAAAATATAAATTTTGTCAAAACTTTCATTTAATATTTTACTGTATAAAACCTTGTACTAAATTAGTCTATTTTAAATACAGCGGTCGATCTAGAAATCAAGTTAAATGACAATAAATAAAAGTTGTCTCTCAAAGATTAAAAATTGTTTTTTTGTTTGTTTTAAGCCAAATTAGAATTTGTGTTTTAAAACTAAGTCTTTATATAAGCCTTGCTTATTTAAATGGATTGAACCAGGTAATTGAAATTGGTATAAAACTTTAATTTAAATTTAAGAAAGATGAGTCGATAGAAATCTGCAAAATGTTCCCAGCAAAGTCAAATTTACGTCACTCTTTATTTATTTCAAATTCTAAATACATTAAGGCACATCCTTTTCTCTTTTTTGGGGGGGGGGTTAAAAAAATGCATATAGAAAACAATTTTTAAAACTGAAAAATCCTGAAAGTCATATATCAATAAAATTCAAAAGGTGAAGAATAATTAGATAAAGAAGTAAACAAGAGCGAAAAGGAAAATACATTTTTGATGCGAGTTCCGATTCCAAAGAGACTGACTGAAACATTAAAGTAATCTAAGTATTCCTCATTTCCTATCTATAAATGTCGCAGAAGTATGTTGTTTATTGATAACCATCATATCAAATGTCATAAGATTATTAATTGAAACGCAAAGTAGAATCTATAGATCCTACACTTTGAGATGCTCCCCCTTATTTAAAGTCCGAAATCTGAAGTCTGTTGTCCACTGTACGCTATTTCGCAAATGTCCATTGTGACGTCAGCCATATCGCATATGCAAAAAACCTGTATTTATTACTTAGTGTGTAATAAACATCAATAACTCATTTCTGTTTGAAAAAAAAATTATATAAAACATCTTTCAAACATGAAAATATTCTTTGGAGTATCCTTTAAAATAAGCAATACCCCAACTTTTTATCGATACGCATGATCTACACGTGAAAAAATCTAGAAACAAGGTAAGATATTGACATTTAATTTCACAAAACAAAAAAAATATCAGCAGTTTCGTTAAATAGCATTTCCTAAATTTTATAAATGGTCGTTACAATGACTTTGTAGGCAAATATTATTTATTATCAATTCAAAAGTGGACTTACGTTTTTCATAAAAAGTTATTCCCCATTATTTACATATTCACGCAATTGTCGATTCATTTTTCTGCTATTTCCTGATCGTGATATGGAGTGCACGACGGGCATCGATGCTCATTCCTACATGGCACCTGATACCACCTCATGTTCTGGTGGTCCGCATGTGCTCTGCTCCATTTCTGTATTGTTTAATGAAATGGCACACGATCCCACATCTCATATTTTTTAGGTTCGTGAATGCTCTGGCCCTATATATCTTGTTTTGTTTCATGGACTTTTCAGCTTATATGCCAGCTTTCGATGTAAACTAAAAAAAAAGAATCGGGGTGGTGTAAGGAAATGATGGAGGAAAAAATAAATGGCATTTTAAAACGTTTTAAAATTTAATTCAGAAATTACTCAAGAGCATTCCTTAGCATGCTACAATCATAGATTCACCAAACTAGAGCCGAACTCGTTGTAAAGCAACGAATAGCTCTTCCGTTGGAGCTACGGACAAGGAAACGTAACCTTGAGTCTAGGTCAAAAGCCTATTTCTTACAACTTTTCAACTTTATACACAACAATTCCCCACGATAAATTAAAATCCAGGCTTATTGATATCATTGACAGCTGCTCCTCCAATAAAAATGGAACTCGTAAATTTACTTACCTCGTCATTGGTCATTTGCGATTGCTCACATAAGTACTCTGAAGTTGACATCAAGAAGATGTTTGAGATTCTGATTGACAATATCTATGTGGTTTTTGGAGACCAGGTATTCCAACAATCTATTGGAATCCTCACGGGTACAAATTGCGCTCCGTTATTAGCAGACTTATTTTCATATTCATATGAAGCAGAATTTTTGCAAAATCTTATGCGTGAAAAGAAGAAAAAACTTGCTGTGGCCTTTAACTCGACATTAAGATATATCGACGACGTATTGTCAATTGATAATGGTAATTTCCATTCCTACGTCGGTACGATATATCCTGGTGAGCTTGAGATAAAAGATACCACAGGGTCCGACACTTCTGTTTTATACTTGGATATTTTACTTGAAAAAGACACTAATGGTAATTTAACAACCAAGCTACATGTATATGATAAACGTGATGACTTTAACTTTTCTGTCGTCAACTTCCCTTACTCTTACTTATGCAGCAATATACATTCATCACCTGCATATGGAGTATATCTATCTCAGTTAATTCGATACGCAAGAGCATGTTCTACGTATTAACAATTTCTAAAACGAGGTAATTTATTGACAAGCAAGTTGATGAAACAAGATTCAGCCGTCTCGTTTAAAGTCATCATTTCGTAAGTTCTATGGTCGATACAATGACCTTGTCAGCAAATACAATTTATCACTGAGTCAAATGCTGATTGACTTTTTTCTGACCATGCAATTGTTAGTCCATTATTTATACACTGAATTGAGGACGGATTTTTTCCGTTATTTCCTGATCATGACAAGGAGCACATGGCGGGTGTGACCGGTCGGCAGGGGATGCTCACTCCTCCATGGCACCTGATCCCACCTCTGATGTTTCAGGGGTCCGTGTTTGCTCTGCTCTTATTTTGTATTGTTTTATGGACTTTGAGATTGAATACTGTCCGTTATCTCCATATCCTTATTCTAAAATTACAACTTGTAAGAGAAGTAACTTACAATGTTTCGCTAGGAAAAAGACTGTCAAGAAATATGTGACCTTGAAATTTCCAAGGGACCTTGAACTTTCCAAATGACTTTGCGCTAAGCAATGACTAACTCTGGTTATAAAATTATAATCCATGTGTTACCAACTGAAAAATTTCACACATTTTATTTATATATTCTTTTACTCCATACATCCAACCAAAAAATATCTTATCCTTGGTGACCTTAAACTTAAGTCAAGGTCATGTCCCACCCCCATTATGTCAGCAATATTTCACTAGTAGAAATACGGTAGCGAGTTTACAGTTTCTCTGTCAGTAACCTTGACTCGTCCAAATGACTGGACATGTTCAGGCATGTTTTTTCTGACCATATATCATATTGAAATAATTAAACGGGTTCAACACAATAATTTAACTATGAATATGTCTATAGGACATAACTACCCCGTCGAGTGTATATTAGTAATGCAATTAAAATCTGTATTGGTGTATGAGGTTTGTTGAGAATATCTTGAATAATTTCTTCAAAACTGAAATCTTAAAAAAATGGATATATATGTGATTAATCCCCGTCAGTTATAATTGGTTTCTTAAATACTAATCAAAATGCAAATAAAAGACTAACGAGGTCAAGGTCACAGGAAAGTCCAAGATCAAAAGTGTTAGATATAATTGAATAGCTCGAATATGCATACTCAAATTTGTTAAAAATATTTTGAATGGAATATTCAGAACTGATCGTTGCCCGTGTGGCGCAGTAATTAGAGCGTCTGCTCTAGACTGAAGTTTTGATATCTTACATAAATGTGTATCTGTAGTCAGCATATGGAGTTGGATAAAAATTTAAGTGCTCTCTCTAAAACTGAGGCAAACACTAATTTTAAAAAGTGACGTCAAGTTTTTGTTTTGAACATATTTTATTGACAAGCAAAAGGATAAGAAACAAGTTCTAACAACTTACTAGTTCTTCTCCTTAAAAAATCCCACATAAAAATTGTCATGCAAAATAGTAGCAAAAACGTGTACAAATAAGATTCAATAATATATCTAGCTAAATCTACAGGATTCATTTATAAATTTATGAACAGTGGCAAAAATGCCAATGTTTACTTCGATTGAGAGATTTTCGTTGTCCCATAGCAGTAGGTGCATATCTATCATGTTTAAATCAAGTCGAAAAAGTCGAAACGTCAAGTTCAGAAGAAAGGTCAAGGTCAAAAATGGTGATGCAATTGAATAGCTCTCATCAGTATGCATCAACGTGTGAAGTTTGATAACAAAACTGAGCTAAAAACTAATTCAGAAAAGTGAGTTATATAAAATCGCGTTAAAATGTTTTAAAGCAAATACATAGCTCTCATTAATTTCTATCAGTATATGAAATTTGAGAAAAGATATCTTGAACGGAGTTAAACGCAAAATGTGATGGATGGACAGACGGAAGGATGGAAGACGCCCGACATGACAGACACTATATGCCCCGGCCATATTCATGGAGGGGCATAAAAATGTCGTACGATTTTTGATTTACATAAAAAATAGGTTGTGACTTTCTCTCGAAATTCAACACCAGCCATACCCTACATGTATACATTACATGCATGTAAAAAAACAAATAAACGACTGATATTCTCGGCTCAGAAGACACAGTATTCATTTTAAGAGGGTACGTATATTGTTAAGAGGAAATTTAACCACCTGTCGGTCCATGAAACATGAAAGTTTATCTTGGAATGTTTGTATACAACTGCATCGCTTTCTTAGAACTTAATAAGTATTTTTTTTTAAATACTTAAATTATTCTTTTATGGACTCCATGATATATTTGATAGGCTGTTTAATAACTGCATGGTTATAGTGTCGTTGGAAGGTCCAACGCTTTTTTTATATTACCGAAGGTTCTACTTATCGTTTTTTCGTGTAGTCGAAATGTATGTGAGAAGGGAAAAAAACCGTATGCGGATCATTAAAATATAAAGAACTGCAAACGATAGTATTGTTCTCCCGCCTACCTCCAAGTCAATTTTCAAAAATTAACATATTCGATTAATTTTTAATATTTTTTATAGATAATTATATGGATTTTCATAAAACATTACTTATTTGGGCAAACAAAGAGAGATAACTCTAAAATTTTGGTAAAACTTGTGCTTTTCACTATAAGAAACCCCCGTGTTACAAAAATTCCTTTTTACGGGTTATTTGGAATGTTATTTCACAAATTCATACCAAAGCTTTTTTGTGTGACACGGGGGGGAGGACATATGTTTATTGAAAAAAAAACGATAAGTTGCTTATTTTCCACCAATTTCAAAGCGATTTACATCTGAAACATATTTTATTGATATATTTATGTCTTATTTATTTGTCTAAATCATGAGAAAAAGATATAAGGAACATTTAATCAATTCTAGACTATTTCAAAATAATGTGATGCTTGAAACACCGATTTTAGTAGAAAATATCGTCTACCCCCCTTTTTTCACGAGCTGGAATTATGGATAATTAACTGTTTAGCGCTGGTATTAAGACAATTATTCAATTACCATTGAACTGTTCTTTGTATTAAACAAAGATTTTATGACAAAATTGCTATTTATATTGAATTAAATGGTTCCAAAATGTAGGTGGGAATTGAGAGTTAGCGTGCGTATTTCTTAATTCGATTGTGTTTATCATTTACACGGAAACTTTTTTTTTCTTCTGTGTATTTCCTTTTTTGAGAATTACCCTTCGCTTTGTTTACAAGCATGTGCCCCTACTGCTGTTCATACGCGCTATCAATGTGAGAAGAGAAAACAAGAATTCCTAAAGCAATTTATTTCTCATTATTTAAACACTCAATGATGAATTAAGATTTAGGTGAAAGTATCTACTGACACCTTAGTATCTGCATATGATGTCACCAACATTAACAATGACTGATCAGATAGACGTTTATATATAGCTATTAAACAACACAATATCAGAGCGAATGGATAATTTAAGTTCCTAAAGTTATTAATACACAGGAATTCAATAATTAAGGAACGAATTTAATTCATATTTAATTGTAGAGATAATGATACATGTAAACAGACAGAAAATTTTCTATTTTTTTTTAAAATTGTATTCTGAAAGATCCGGATGTATATAGTTTGGTCGCTCTTCTCTGTAAAAGTGCATACATGTGCATGTATTTAATTATACTTACATTGTACATGTACAGGCATGTAAAATTGTGCAATTGAGATATTCTGTTTATTCGACGAAATTGTATATTATTCTTTACAATAACAAATTAAATTTGATGGCAAAAACCGTATGAACGGTTATTTTTACTGCTGTAAATTTTTACGAATTTTGGTTAAAAAAGGGTGATTTCAATTTTTTTACGAATGGAGCACGTCCGTAAAAATTAAAATCATCGGGCAATTATTGTTAAAACTGTAGCTCTATAAGTTTTCATACATGACAACCCGATGTAAAAAAGAAATCTGTGATCGATTTACTGTTTGTTCATATACCATGATATATCATATGCCCTTCATTAATTCTTTTTTCATAAACATTCTAAGTATCATTATTTTTGCTCACAACCACGTGCTCGCCTTAATGTTACTAGAAACAAAGAAAGAGACAACTCAAACCTCGTAATTATTACAGTATTTCAAAAAGTAGCAGTTTTTTTTTTTCGAAGCTCGTAGAACAGAAGAAAGGGTCAATTATTTCAAACACGGGTTTATAAGTGGAAGACCTGTAATAATTCACTCACTATCAGAAATCATGTGCCAAAAATAGAGTAACAAGGTACATGTTGGTCTAACTAATTAATTCATTGACGATGTTGGTATAACTTATGCAAGTTACTTAAGATTTACCTGTTTGATCCCAATGTAGGATATACTTGAAATATTAAAGTATAACAACAGTACTAACTAGATACGTTCTCGTTGCGAGCAACGTGTGGGTCTTCCGTCCGATCCCTGATGAGATGAAATGAGATTTTGATTGAGATTTTCATTGAAATTAATGATAATATTGTTAGAAAAACAATTTTGCACTCGTGATGTTTAAAAAGATATTGAAAATTAAATACTCATAAATTCTTTAGCCCTTCCGTTGGAAACGGAAGACCCTAATAAAAGTGAAGAAGAAACAATAGAATAATAGATGGCTAATTATATTACCACCTGGGACTGAGATGAATGGCAATTATCATTACTCTCATACAAATGATCTTGAAATTTAAGCGAATGATTTGTTTTGTTTTGTTTTTTACTTCTGTGAAATTATACGCGTTTAAATTTATCGGATATATAAAAGTTGTAAAAATTAATAAAATTAGCAGCACGTAAAAATACCCGTTATTCGCTTAATTTAATGTTGAAAAAAAATAAATTGTTGAAAACCTAGCTAGTGTTTATTCGGCTATTGAAAGGCATAAAACTTCAATTTCAATTCAATCTATTCACTCAAAACCATGTAAATGGTACTTGAGGTACAAAATCATATAAAACATATATACATATAATAAAGTGGGTCAAGCAGAAGGTGATAATTAAGGAGAACAGACAATACTATCAATTTTAGAAATAAATGTACATAATTGTTTCAGAGAACTTGAAATGAATAAATGCACAAGCGATTTTTATCATATGTAAAATCAGCCTCCAAATGATTTATGTACAAATTATTTAAATTGCGAAAAAGATATTTCTTCCTTAGATTATAATACTGAAGACTAGTTTTTTTTTTTAACAATATTACATATTTTGAATTTTCAACAGCCCATTGTGGACATATGGTGTTACCTGTAATAGTATCAATTGGAAATGGCGGCTTTAAGGAAGAAATTATTGAAAAGGCAGTTAAAGGATCGATCCCTATTGTATCTTTCAAGGTAACAAAAATAAAAAGTAAAGAAAAAAACGTAAACGGCTCTATAAAAAAAAAAATCGGGCTAATTAATAAAATAAGTTTGATATTTGAATCTCAATCATTATTTCTTGTTAAAAGTATTTTCTACAGGTTACAAGTTGATAAAGATTTACATAAAATGTGAATGTTGATATATATATAAGCAAAAATGTTTATTAGATTAAGTGATATTGTAATTTTACTTCTCTCTTCTGAAGAAATCAAGCAGGGATGCGAGTGTAACCTTGATCGATTATTACAATGAAGAAGTTACCAGGCATCTGTTTGTCTGGGAGTATTTTTTTGACATCAAAATTCCTTGGAGAGTAAAAAAAGGGTTCGAAGCACGTGTGCTTCACTTTGGACTCGATAGGCGAAGAGACGATGAGTTTGAAATCTTGTCCATAGATGATATTAAAGATGACCTAGGTAATTTGGATGCCTTAATATGCTGCATGGTGATTGCAGGTTAGTATGCAGAATATGAGATCATTAGAACCTAAAAACGTATGATAAAATTGTGTATATTAAGAAGAAAATCAAGACATTCTCGTTGAAAGGTTTTAGACGAGTATAAGACCACTTGAAAACTATTTATTAACTTTCTACGCTTTAATCTATAGAGTTTAACCCGTAGATGTTAGACTTCGACACTTTAATTTTTGAAATTTTACACTTTAATCTGTACATGGTACACTTTAATATGTAAATTATACATGTTAATGTTATAATTTATTGCATGAAGTTTAAATTTTATACATATGTAAATTTTATTTTAAAAAAATGTAAAATTTCTAGGCTTTATTGTGTCAAATTAACAGTTTAATTTGTTAACTTTTGTAACTCTTTAATCTGAAAAATTTGTATATTCTCTGTATAATTTAAATATTACCTTGTTTAATGTACACTAACCTTTTATCTTTTAAATTCACTATCGACAGCTTCATACACATTAAGCGAAACACTTTAAAGCCACAATACCATGTTACCTACATGTTAAATGTTAAATCATCACTGCATGGAGATAACCTAGAACAATCGAAACAGGTTTTTTTATTGAATCAACCTATCTTGTGTTTTAAATAATTGGTGGGTTTTTTTCAGTTTGCATGGCAGAAAGAACTCCAAAAAAATTCAAGGTATTCTGCATTTTACTCTCAAATGAATGCATAATTTTAAATGTATTATCACATTGTCATACATTACAACGATTATAATGACTTGCAAATTACATGTATATTATCTAAATACATTAATTGTTTGCAATGAATATACTTTTGTTTGCAATGATGAAACCTATATGCTTCAATCTCTAGTGTCTTTTCGTAAAGACTTATTTTTCACCGTACGGTTACTTAAAGAGGAGGAATATGTGGTCTAAGTAATTAGAACAATAACTCGCGTATTCGAGCAATAATTCTTACATTTCTTTACAACACGGTGTGAATTGATTATCCCTATAATTCGACAAAAAATAGAACATGTGATAAAGAATTTTTTATGTAATCCATGCTCATTGTATTTCTGTTAAATATATCTTTTCTATTATAGTCCATATTGTTTTAATTTTAATAGATAAATAAGGGTTTCTATGGATAGTGTACAGATATCTTGAACGACATATCTCTTAAAAGTACCATACTGCCGTGAAATTTGAAAACAAATATTTCGCTAAGTCAATGTTTTTATCATCTACTCTTAACTAATTTTTGAAATAAAATAATTACCAACTCGATTGGGAGTTTTATCCCGGGTGTACAAAAGGCGGGTATATGAAAGTGTTTGACGCGTAACCAGGAAAATGTTTTTATGGTGAATTCTAACAAATTTACATTAAAGTTTCCGTCAGACTCGTTCAAAAGAGGAAAACGCATTAATCTTAAGGGAGATAATTGCGATTTTGTGAAATTAATTGTCTCATATAAAGATTTTTTCTCATTAACCACTGTGCAAGAAAATATGAAAATGACGTGGAATAATTCTGACCACTTTGTGTAGGAAGAAAGAACAATTTTTGATCAAAATTTTACACTGGAATGCATAGAAAAAATCTTAGTATTCTAAAGGACACCAAGGTTATGTTTGAGCATGTGTATATGAAAGTATTATATAGAAGTGTAGGTTTAGATTATATTCCCAATAGGTAGGATTGGGACACAATGAATAATAAAAAAAAATGAACAGTTTGTAAAAATCCTGCCAAGAACAGCAAACCTTAAAAAGTTTATAATAATGTACACGCCTCCCCCAGGAAATGAACACTCACGATTGTTAAAATTATGACCCCCAGGCCTAAAGAGGGACAAGAACAGAGTATCACAGCTGTTCAAAGAAATATGAAGGTTTTATCAATCAAGATTGTATATATAAGAACAGCAAATTCATTGTTATTCACATCAATGCTGAAGCAACCTCGGGTAGTGTAGATACAAGTTATTACAAATCACATCCTCATAACTCCACCTAATCTCTCCATCTTCCACCGTTCATTCTAATTTAAATTAAGCTATGATTTCTGCATTTTCCTACCCAAAGTGCTCAAATGAAAATGTGTTTTTTGGATTTCTTACCTGTTTCTTTCTTATCAAGTATGAAATGCCACTTAATTAACTTGTTTATATTCAAATATATATATTTAAAGGAAATCTATCCCAATCCCTTGTCCATGTACCTACTTAAATCAGGAAAATGGACAATACCAAAAGACGTTATTAAAGACTTCTTTGATCACCATTCAATAGAATACATTTTTGAAAAGGTAAGTGATTAGAGATAAAGAGAGAGAGAGTTAATGATGATAGATTTCTGTCGTCTGAAAAGAAAAGTTAAAACATATTTCACAGCTATTTATATAACGTTTACGTTTAATATACATTCAACAGACGTACACAATTCACTCAGCGTGCGTCAAGCGTTTGTTGAATGTTCAATCACATTGCGTTAACTTTGTGTTAAGAGTTCATTCATTATTCAGTATTCATTGTCAGTTGAAAGAAAAAAGAATGTGCATGCCAGGGTAAACAGGATTTTTAATTTAACAGCAGACACATGGTACATAAAGAATAAATCTGTATTGACTCGAAATCTATAATATTTTCTATATATTAATTCCATTGTTCATTTAATAACAAATTGATTTTTGATATTGAAAGTTTTTCAAAGATTTATATTCAAAACGACACTGAAAGATTAAATTTAAGTATTGGAATATAAATACACATTTTGTTAATCAAAGACAAATTATTGACTGAGATATTATAATCCAAGTCGGTTTATTAACCAAAAAAAAAACAATTAATACGAACAATTTATTTCTTTTTTTCAGTTTTGAAAATATATTTTTTATTTTGTTTTTTCTTATTTAAACGTCCCTCTTGTCACAAAAAATCTTCTAACATCATTTTAACAATAAATCATAGTATATATGGCAAATTAGTTAATCTCAAATAAATGTGTAGGAAATGCGAATAAAAGCACCTACTATGTGTCTTCAAATTTAAATTTGATGAACGCACAGATTTTAGAAATAAAAATCCAAGGTATCCAGGCTTTTTAAGAAATATTACACTTTTCATGCATTTGAGGACACATGATACAAACAAACATTTTCTTTCAAGGAGACTTAATATCATGTCACAAGTTAAAAAAGGGTAGATAATTCTTAGATTTTTTTTTCTTTAAAAAATCAGCAATATGACAGAGGCTGATTTTTACAATTTTTTTTCCTTTATAAAATTCACCTGGCTTGGTATATTTTCCTGAAATTAATATTGCACGGGTACGCTGAGCACCAATCTTAAATATTCTGAAATTTGTTTTCATCTGTAAAACTTTACTGAATGTGTTTTGTCCATATTTGTAATTTTATTTGAAATATTACTAATATTTTCGAAGTCTAGTTCTTCAGTCTGGTTATGAAGAGATTTTTTTTTCTTAGAATTAACCACCCTCTAAACCTGTGACATGAAATCTTAATTATAAAGCGTTTTTTTATTTCTTTATTTCTTTCTTTATTTATATTTATGAAACACTGACCAATGTAAAGAACATTTGAAAGACGAACGTATGGGGAACAGTAAGCAACGGAATGCAATGCACTTTATGTTCTAATGATTAATGCATATTACCATTTCCGTGTTTTTAATAAAAAAAAAAACAAAGCTTGTTTTTTGTTTTGAAATACACTTATTTTTCAGAATTTGATTTGTTTTAACTTTTAAAGGACATGACATCTGAGTTTGAAATTGATCTTTGGAAAGATTTACAGGAGTCAACAAAAAATGCTTTCTTGCCGCCGGTTTGGAAAAGTATGTTTCAAAGTATTTATCTATAAAAATATTTTTTTTAATTATTTTGCACTTATATTTTAAATGAAATTTGTCATTTTATAGATAAAGTTATACAATATTCTTGTTATACTTTTTAAGATGAAAAGCTGAAAGTATCAATTTCTGGACTCTTTGGACTGATTTTTCTAGCTTTGTTAAGAGGAAAATTCTACACGGGGGCAAAACAATTTGTTGAAACAGGATGTGTAAGTGATTATTTTTTCATCGTATTTATCGTTTTATCTCTTCAACTATTTAGAGATCTAATGGAAGACATGCGGAACAAAAGGAAACCTCGAGTCGAATAAAGTTTTTAAAGAGGAGAATGTATATTCTTGCGCATTGAAGAAAATGAAACACTTGGTTAACTATGAAATTTAGTAATATCATTCCCATGACTATTTGATATAATTGAAAGCAGATTTTTTTAATAGAAATAGGACTCGTAAATTACTTACCTTGTCATTGATCCTTTACAAAATTGTTTCGTTATTTCTGGATCATGACAAGTAGTACACGGTGAGAGTGACTGGCCAGGAGGTCACGTTCACTCCTCCATGGCATCTGATCCAACCATGGTTTGGAGGTTGATGTTTGTTCTGCTTTAATTTTGTATTGTTTATTGGACGTTTGATCTATTTCATCAAAGGGTATGAATGTTTAAAGGTCAAATCAAAAAATATATTTTGTGAGCTGAGCAAGCAAAGACTTACACCTTTTAGAGGTAGGAACAATTCCCTTGAAAGTTCTTTGGTATCGAGTAATAACGCTTTCAATCCGAAGTTTTGAAAGGAATTTGAGATATGACAAGATGAAAAGTTGGAATTTCAAGAATGGAGTAAGATCATAAGAGGTGAAATCATCCCCTTTTGACTGATTACGCTACCTTGGTCAGGTACAGTACCTGGCCATAAGTGAGTCATAATTTTATTTTTCCACTACATAATTCATTGAAAAATGCATTTTTCTAAAATACTATTGCAGTGTTATTTGTTGCTCATTTTTTATGACTAAACACAATAAAATTCAGAATTCTTTGTAGTTTCTTCATATTATTTCAAAATATTTTTATTTTTAGGCATTTTAGTGAAATCACAGGTAAATTGCAAAATAGAGATTTTATGACTTCAATTTGTTAAGAAATCTTTAGGTTAGAAATTTTTGTCTTGACAATTTTATACTTTATTCTCAATGATTTGAGTATCATTTTTTTTTTTATCATTTTAGGACGAAAAAAAATTCAATAATTCTGCATGATTCAGTGAAAAAATCATGAAAATTGAGCTGAGATTGACTTCACAACAAGTTTTTATAAAAATGGTTTTTCAATAAAAATATATAGCGTAAAAATGCAATTATGATTCACTTGTGGCCATATACTGTATATGGAATATTCAAACTTTTATTGAAAAAATAGATATGAAAAACATCAGCCAAAGTACGTAAGACGATTAGCAATATCAATACTATATAAACACACCAAATTTAAAAGTAATTATTTTTCTACTACTGTAACATAAAGTAAACAAGTCCAAAACAAATTTAATAAAATCAAAAGAAATAGTTTTTTAATATTATTGTGTTAGGAAATTGATTGCTTTTAATTTTCTATAGTAATTTTGTTCAGTGCAGAGCTGTTGTTTAATTGACGTCAGCACATGGCGTTGGCCAGAAGCAAAACTTTTTTTAAAAAACTGAAAATAATGGTTGATTGCTTCTATATTTTGATGCATTTGAAGCATTTGAAGCGATGGAATTTAAGGAAAATCAATTCTAGGCACAATTCTCCACGTTAAAGCTTAGACACTTTTGTTTTCCCCTAAAAAGTTGGCCCCAAATCAGCGAGGGGGTTAAAATGTCGTTGCATACCTGGTGTATTTATGTATAGAGGGGGTATATATATATCACTCTGTCTGATCAATCATATAACGGCTTATTGATAGATATTCAGAGGCCTGTGATCGATTAAACCCGAATACAAGCATTTAAGAGTTCTACATTTCTAAAGATAATACACCTTTTATGATTGCTTGCAGGTGCGTATTCATTTTATTCTTGTTGGATGTGTCATTCTACAAGAAGCTGCAGGCGATTGGAGAACAAATGAAGCCGACAAAGAAAGATTGCAAATTATGATTAAGTAAATGTATTTTTTTTTTCAATCTGTTTATTTTTTCAATTTCACAAAGCAAAGAAACAGATACAGGTTTCCCTTTTTTATATTCACTTAAAAACATATATCATTGCACAAACCACTGATGAATAAAGTATACTTTTAAATCAACCGATTGATCAATTCGATCAGGTCCCATATAAAAAAATCAATTTACTTTTTTCATCGAAATTTCTAAGTTGAAAATTAAGAAGGAACTATTTATAAAATGAGAGAATAAACATAGTAGTAGATCACATGCAAAAAAGTGTATGTGCATTCGTTTCAAAATTAATTTTTGTGAAGAATAGTAATCATAAAAGCGATACAACAAAAGTCTTATCTGTTGCTCTAGGTCAAAATGCGAACAATGTTATATACATGTTTATCTAAATATATATAGATAATCTAATGAAAAGTCTCAGTAGTCGGAATTAAATACTTAAAATAAAAAAGACAAACACGAAAAACTTCCGTAAAGCTTCCTGAAGTTTTTCGTGTTTTTTTTTTTTTTTTAAATATATATATAGAGTACAGTAAAGTTACACCCACACATCTTTGGAATAAATACACATAGTTTAGATACTTAATAAAGTCGCATAAAGGCTTCAAGATGGTTCAAAGAGGGCTACAAGAAGTTTGGAAATTAAACATCTATCAAGTAGTATAAATGGATTAAAATTGATTGAAAGAAATAATTTATCTATTCCACAAACCCTCAATTTTTGACACCTTTAATTACCCTTTAAATGAATGCCACAAAATCATTTTCCTTAAAATGAAAGATCATCAACTGCTATAAATGATTTTAAAGGAATGACATTTGTTTCAACAATAGAAAATTTACACATCAAGCACTTCGTATCATCAGCTGTGTTCACGAAGCTGACAAGCAGAAGGATACAAAAGCGCTTCAAGAGGAAAATAAACAGAATGAGAACGATGACAACGACAAGAAAGAAACAGAAGCCGAAATTCAACATTCAGGGAGACTTCTATTCAATCATGGTTACCTTACGGACGGTATTCGGACACAAAACAAAGTATTTCTTGACAACGAGGTCGTTAAAAACATTCTAAATCAAATGTGGTATGGAGGAGAAAAGTTGACTGTGAAAAGAGTAAGTAAACTTCTCAACGAATCTTAAAATTTAAAGTACCTTGAAAATTATTGCTTGTGAAAAGAGTATTCATCTTCAACGCTTTTTTTTGCAGGTATTTGGTTTTTTGCTATTGACGATTTCACATTTTATTCTCTTGCCGCTCCTGATGCTAACAATGGAACACAGGCCTCTTAAATGGTAATAATTATTTGGATGTTTCATTAATATTCAGTTCAAAATTGATTTTCTTTATTACGTGTTAATTGATATAGAATGATTATACATTTTTTCATGTATTTAAGGCTATACAAACACTATAAGGTTCCATTTATGAAGGTGTGTTTGAACGTGGTAAGTTATTTTTTGTTTGCTGACCTTAACTCAATTTAATGTAAGTTAAGAATCCTTTGATTGAGCTAGCCGATATTTCAATGATTTTAGCGCAATAGGATCAGAAGACACCCTCTTCATCGCTGTGAAGTATACTTCTTACGTATTAGACAGTCTTTGATCAAATATAACATACGTTCATAAAATAAATGCAGGTGGCTAGTTGCAAAAGGCATTTCTTTAATAAGGATACTTTCTAAAGTTTTATTTCCATAAATTTAATACAAAGTAGGGTAAATTTTTGTACGGGGTTTCTTATTTTTATATTATTTACCGTCATATCAAGCATAAACAAAGCCTGTTCTTTGTAAACTATATACTAAGAAAGCAAAAATAACGGGAAAACAAACATATAACCTCAAGTCGTACATACCTCTGTTAAGAGCAACGCAGCAGTATGCTTATTTTTCTAATTTTTTTATAAGGTAATACTTCTCACACCTGTTTTTACTTTTTTAAAGCAATATTTCTTTTAAATAAATGAATTTAACAAAATTGTGAAAGGTTATAAAAAATTTTTCGTACAAACGATAAGTAGATTAACATCCGATTAGGATGTTTGTGGCGTAATAATAAATCAAAAGGGGTAATAGAAATTTCAGAAGTCCAAGTTTGCTTCACTGCACGACATTTGAGTTTAATTATTGTTCCTTAACTCTACATTATATTTATTTATGATTAATATGTATTGATGATATAATACTCTGTTGTAGATTAGTCTCTTTGCACTCCTGACTGGGTATGCATATATGCTCCTGTTTGATTTTGGAAAAAGAATATCTTACACGGACATGTTTCTCATGGCTTGGATGGCTAGTTTTTTCATTGACGAGATGAAACAGGTATTTTTGAACATATGTATTAGATTCCAAACGGTAAAACCGGATGGGACTATAGATTTTCTCTGAGTCTGTCCGTCCTTCTGTCTGTCTGTCCGTCTTTCCGTCTTTCCCTCACTTTTTTTCCTAAACGCTTGCAGATATTGAGCTGATGCCTTGTTTGTAAGTGTATCTTGATCAAGTTTGAATTTTGTTTTGCGTCATTGATTTTTATCGCATTTTTATTTTTCATATATATGATTGGGATTACGAATGGGTTACGATCGGGTTTTTCAATCAGTTGGAGACGCCACCACTTGCCGGTGAAGAGTTGCAATTTTTGTCCTATACTCGGCACTCATGGCCATTAAGCAGGAAGGGATCTTTCTCGTGCCAGCACCTACTGCTACACAGGAACTCGGTTTATACTGTCTCATCCGTAGGACCGGTCTCTACGTTCCTCAGTGGGACTAAAACCGTCAGGATCAACTTCTTATTTCGCGACCCGAGAGTAGTCGCTCTATCCACTGCACCACGCGGGCGACTTATATTTAGTATAAAAACATACTCAAACAATTTTGTATTACTTTTTAATTAAATTTGACACTCTTTGCAAAATCATGCATTGATGTCAGTCCCAACACAATGGAAAATGTTCTTTTGGAAGAAGATTTTTTAATTTGTGTTTTTGTCTTCGAAAACTTTTACATACGTGTAAAAGAAAATTAAACATACTAATTACTGTGATTACTCGATTACGTTTTTATTATTTTTAAAAAAGGTGTTCAAATGCAATAAAGCTTACAAAGGTATTCTCAATATTACATATCTTTATCTTGCATTTATTTAAAATATTTTTCATCAAATACATTTTTCTGCTCATATTTATTCTAACAATTTTAAAGTTCGGTCAACCAAGATTCTTTTGTTAAAATCTTAAACTCCGATTCTTATTTTTAAAAAAAACTCTGAATCATAAAATGAGTGACTTATCTCAAATACAGAAATATATTTCTTTCTTTTTTTATTTCTAGAATACGTATAGACATCAAACACTATAGCTATATAAATTAATTAATAGATTGCACATGTATTGTTTTAATGAAGGTGTTAATTATAGTAAACCCCAATATTGCATTGTCTCTAGAATACATGTATATACTTTAATATCTATGTTGAAGTTAAGTGTAAAGACATGATACATGTAGAATTGATAAAGTTCACAATTCGTTTGTAAATATTCTAGATAGTTATATTCACCATGATTGAATTATCTTCACATTGTTTATAAATATTCCTAAATTATCTAGATATACACACGAATTATATGTCGACTTGGTTTTCGGTAAGCATTGCTGTTATGATATTTACCTGCATCAGATTATATGCTTTACCAGTACTATATATCTCTCTATGTCTTTGAAGGTAATCGTTGGTGTTATAAGGAGAAGAAAACTGCAATATTTTAGTGACCCTTGGAATTATCTGGACTGGTTGTCTATGATTACCTACACATGTGGTATGCTTTTGAAACTGGAAGACGGCGATATCTATTTTAAAGCATCAAAGTTGTTGCTTGTGACAGGGTTTATCATACTGTGTATTCGTATACTGCACATGTTTTCCATGTCAGAGTTGCTGGGTCCTAAACTGGTTATTATTCGTAAAATGGTAAATATCATTTGATATTTGGATTACAAAAATGCACTACTCGTACATCTATTGCTTTAAAAAGCAATTGCTATGTTAACAAAATTTTAATTCAGCCATTCAAAATCATTGGAGAGTAATTAATTGAGATTGCAAATAAGAGTGTGTCACAATGTTATGACTTTATCTTTGTCATTGAAAGAATTTCCATTCCATAATTGCTTCTTTTGTTTATAGTTTCTAGACACTTTTGCATTAATGGCGATCATGTTTGTCATCTCCATGTGCTACAACATATCATATCATGCGATACTTTATTCGGAAAACTCCGAATTTACTTTTGAACAACTGGAGAAAATTACAAGGAATGGATATTGGATGTTATTTGGCGAACTTAACTTAGATGTGGAAAAATGTAAGACCTTATTAAAGTATTGTGGAACGAAATAAAACATTTTTGTTTATTTATAACTGTTATATAAACTGCTTTTATTGGGAAATTTCTTGTATGCTTATTTAAAATATTTAAAATATTGCTGATAGCAAACATGATTCTGACGAATAGGCTGAAGTCTAGTAAAGCGGCGATGATTAGCGGTAAATTTAATTTAGTGTCTGCATTACCTATTCAGCAAGTGAATGAAGTATACACGTAGGCGAATTAAATAAAACGTCTGCATATATACAGATCGGAAATCGGCGAATTTACAGTTGTAAATGTAATGTAACATCGCATGGATTTATATGCACTGTTATTATCCAATGAATAGACGTTTAAAGTCTTCGGCTACAAGAAGCACTTCATTACGACGTCATCATATGGCGTCCTTAGGAAGAAAAAATGCGTTGCTTTAATAAGAGAATATAAACTTCACAGAAGAAACTTCTTTGGTAATGTTTTATGTGCTCCAATCACAGAAAAGAAAATTGTAAACTTATGATTGGAACAATACCCAAATTTATGTTTTGTAACTCCAGCACGGTCGAGGAACTTTTTTCGATCATATAAGCCACACGATTCTAGCAGCACTAATTAAAAATTCTTTCGATAGAAACGTGAATAATGTTATAAAGTATGCCGTGTAATATTGAACTTTGTGTATTTTATCACAATAAAGCAAATTTCTTTATCGCAAATCCAAGGTTTAGCGAAAATTTAGAGATCTACGGTAAATTATCGCTAGAGTAAAAATATCTAAATGACAACTGGGTATCTTTACATTGACAGTGACAGAGCCTGAATGTACCTTCAACCAAAGTATATATAGAACGGGAATACAAGAACGCTGCCCGTCATCTCTCGGAACTTTTCTGGCCCCTTATTTAAAAGCTGTTTACGTGCTCATTGCAGTGATACTGCTTTTAAATTTGCTAATCGCCATGTACAGGTTTGTCTTTTCCCTTTAATCTATTAGTTTAGTTATTTCTGTTCAACCTTATATAATATTTCTCATTATTGGACGTTAGGATTTTGCAGCACTTTTGTCATATAAGAATAATCTATTTGTATTGTTTGTCGTCGATTAAAGAGAAAAAATTGCAGTTTTTTAATAAGTTCATCAGAGCATAGGATCGTATGAATTTAACAATACTCTAAAATAATTTAATTATTACTCAAAAATCAATTGAAATAGTTTTTTCTTGTTCCTAGTCACACATTTTCTGAAGTACACGACAAATCAAAATTTTATTGGTCACAACTTCAAACTGATTTTCTGGAGGAGTTCAGCGTCAAAAGTATTTTCCCTGTACACATGCAGCTTCTAGCCATCCCTTTCTTTTTCATCCATGCGATTGTGTGGGCAGTTTTGTCAATGACCAGTTATAGCACCTTTAAATGCTGCAACTCTGATGAAGATGACGACGATGATGATGATGTCAAAACTAAGCTTCATCACACACCATATACTCACGATGATGATATAAAAAAGTTTAACAAAATACCAATGTTTGTTCGAGGTCAGTATATGTGCAAAGTTAAACATATCACAGCTTGAATAAGTTGGGTTTCTTCTGCATTTATACTTAAATATAACATTTATTTTCTTTTTTGTACAGTTTTCATATATGATAGTAACTACGATTTGAAATTGAGAAAAACTAGAAAAGTTGAAGGCCAGGCAGCTTTAATCACAAAGGGGTAAACCTTTACATTCGTTCCAAATACACAGAAAAATTATCAAATAATATTTTTAAATATTCTCAAATTATCTTAATTTCATTTCTTTTTAAGTGAAATGGATATCAAAGAAGAAAATAAAATTACGGTAAGATCAATTAAACAAGGTTTTTGTTACAAAAAAACATCTATGCACTATTTAAGTTTCCGGGGCTCGTAACATAAATATTGATTTTTTAAAATTTATTTAATAAGCGACGGTTGTATGCTTGAGACGCAATTTTACATGTCTTAAGTATCGTCCTAGGAGTAAGTACTTTTTATGTTACGGTCGCTGATCCAAAACTAAGAATGAGAATAGATTAAATATTTATCAATTTAACAATCGAAATTGTCTTTGAAAATTGTAGAATGAATTTATACATTATTTGTTCATTGACAGGAAATGAGTAGAAAGATAATAAGGCACCAGAAGAAAATACAAAAGAATATAAACGAAAGTATTGAAAAGGTAATTTCTATTACTTTAATCAATAGAATTTTGGATAAAATAAAGTTTATATGAAGTATTTAAGTATGAAGAATATATGTAAAAAGAAGTAATCGGTCGCTAATGAGTATGATACATAGTAATGTAATTATGTAAATGAAGAAATAAAAACAGTTTTTTTATATGTATGATTTACAAATTAGTAAAACACATATTTATAGAAACGAAAGTGAAAATCCAGACTAAATTTCATGTAAAGTCTATTTCTTGAATTAATTTTTCCTATGTTATTGTTGTTGCAGATACAGATGAAATTAAGACCAGACTGTAAGTAAAAGAACCTAATCATCAGTTGTACTCTCAACATTTTGAATTCCAGTGAACGTTGTGGATTATTGAAATGAGACCTTAAGGTTTCATAAAGGGTCAACTGGATATAAACTGTGAAAGTTTTAACTCTATAAAACCATATAGTTTTTGGAGCTATCGTAAATTTAGATTTTTTGACATATTGATCTTAAATGAAACAAGCTTAAAACAGATAAATATCCTCACTGCTCAATATGGCCCTGATCATGAGTGCCGAATAAAGTTTAAAAAAAGCCCTTTATCGTTGTATAGTGACGTCTTTACAAGAGTGAACAATTCTCGAATGGGGCATAAATAGCATACAATCAATCAAATTTTAACCTATTACTTCACTCTTGAAGGTCAGAATGATAATTAAAAGTATTATATCAGAGTTTTAAAAAATTACGAATACTTGTAGAATATAATTGATAGTCTCTGCTGGTAAAAACACTTCAAACAATCTTTTTCCAAAGTATTCGTGTAGTTAAACAGGAATTTCAACATTTTTTTCACACTCACCTAAAAAGCATGTTTCACTTAATCTAGATTAAAAAAAGCAGCAATACCTTCTTTTAATTTTATCAAATTATCTATTAAAATTACCAAATCTAGAAAAAAAAGACATTCTTCAAAACTTGATAATAAATGGTTGGTGTTTATAAATACATTTTCGTATGTTTTCTTTATATATTCCAAAAACAATTCTAGCTTATAAGTTCTTTGAAGGACACTCAAATTAGTTCATTAATTTTTTTCTTATTTTCAATAAATGTTTCGTTACATGCTTTTTTGATGCTGGACTTACAAAGAAGAAAGGGCTCTAAGGGCAAAAATCTGCCTCAAGTCAGAAATAAATGAAACATTCTCTAATAATACCTTAGGGTTTGTAAATGATTAAACAATTTATATTATAGCGTTAGCTTTTCTAGTTTTCTTCCTTCTGTCGTTTAAATACGGCATTGTTTTCTGAATAAATGACATGACGTCGACGTTATTATACCTATAACGTCATGGATTGACGTTAACATAAATCTGGAGATAACACATTAAAGTAATATACGCCGTATGGATGCCGATTTGTATGTGAAACAAAATGATTAAATGATTTGAAACACATAAAGTGTAATGAAAAAATAATATTTCCACAAAATTTAACTATAAAACTCGTTGTAATAACAGAACAATAAAGCAATATCTGCAATCAAGAATTCAGTCTTTTCATGAATATTGATAAAGGAAGTG
>PRKT01000383.1:428711-442315 GCA_003671525.1 Saccostrea glomerata | reverse complement strand
AAGGAAAAATGTCTTTTAAAGCCATTTTCAGCAAACGAGACGTTTCCATGACAATGAAGTGACGTCATAAAACGTGCAATTTCAAAAATCTAGCATATTTTCTTGAAGTACTAACACAGATGATTTTTTAAAGATAATTCATAAAATGTAGTTTAACTTTTAATTTTCTAGGAAACATTGAGGCTTATCTTGGCCTTTAATGCCCTTACTTCTTTTTTTACAAACATTCTATTGTTAAAGTGTAAGCTCGATTAATTTTGTACATTTTTCATTGACAAAAAGAATGCGTTTCTTTGGTAAAATTTTTATAAAAATGCGTTACATGATTTATCCATTATGATTGTTTGTAACTGATAGTATTTAGAAAATTGCCTCTAATTCATTCCGAGAGTTTTTACTTTCTATACATAGCTATTCGAAAATCATTATCTGAGGAAAATTGGAAGAATTCCTTACCTAGAGGCTTAAAAGAACCTGCAATGAGAATAAGGCGATCTATGCTGTTTGAATTTGATTCTGATTCTGATGATGAAAACGGTAATTATAATCTTTCTTTTTTTAAATAAGATTTTCAAACAATGTTTTTAAATACAATACTCCCCGATGGTTGCTATTTTAAATGCAATTTTTCCAATATTTGTTTATTCAATCATAATTATCCATTTTAGGTCACCCGTGTCACTCACGTGACCTATTGCTATATGTATCTAGGTTTCTTTTTCCGTCGTCGTTTGTCGTGCATCTTTCGACGTTCGTCTTCGTTGGTCGTAATTTTTTTTATGTTTTAGATTCTTCTCTGGAATAAGTAAACTAATTTCAACCAAATTTGGCATAGAACATATTTCGGTGAGGAGTAATTTTACGGTTCTTCCGCCCTCCCTAGAGCCTGAGGGGAGAGATCCAAACCACTGAAATTAATGTAATTTTAAAAATTTTCTTCTTTACTGTTCGACATCAAGCAGTTAAACTATTTGCATGATTGTAATAACTAAGCCTTCTACCAAAAGTATGGAATTCATGGCCTCATGGTCAGGGGTTCTAGTGCTAGGGCAGGGCTATATAGCTTATAAATGTACAGAGAAATTACATCATTTCTTTGAAAGTCTTCTCATCTTTCTGGGTATTTAACAAACTTAATGTATAATTATGATAAGCAAGGGTGTCACTTTCAAAAATATGAATTTTCATGGCCCGGGGGAAGGAGTTCTGATGATTGGATGGGGCTATTTTGAATAAATATGAAAAAGTATTAACTCTTTGAATTTCGCTGCGCTTGGGAGTTAAGAGATTAACTGCATACATAGTTATTATGAGCGAGGGTGTCTATCAAATATCATCAGGGTCGGGGTATTGGTAAAAGGACAGGGCTGTATGGATTATAAAGTATAACAAAAATGCATTAAGTATTTGAACATCTTATCTGTTCTTGGTATCAAAAAAGTGAAAGAAATACTTATTACATCATTATGATGAGCAAGAATGATCTTTCAAAAATTAAGAATTTCATGAATCCAGGGTCAGTGATTCAGATATTAGGCATTGATTATATAGTTACAATGCATTAAATCTTCAATTATCACCTTGGTTTTAAATATATTAACTTCCTACTTAGTTATGATGAGCAAGGATTTTTTTTTCCAGAATTGTGAATTTCAAGGATAGGGGGGGTTACTTTTAATGATGATATACAGAAATACGGTATGTTAAGTGTATTGTCATGATAAGAAACGATGCGTCTTTCAAAATTGTGAATGATGGCTTCTGATTAAAAACAAATTGTTACATGATGCTCAAATGACATATAAGGCCGATGGGTCTCTTGTTTTATCGAGTCAAGAATTAAAGAATTGTTTTCGTTTTCTCTTTTATTTTCTTTTTCTTTCTTTTTTTTGCAACCAATCAAATAGGAATAGAATTCATTATTGTGATATGTTTCTACGATTGAACTGTTTGTTAGTTTATTATAATTCTAAAAATACAGCAATTACATCTTTTACATTTCAGATTCGGACATGTAGATGGAATTCCTTATTTTATATTTCAAAATATAAAAGAAGACAATAAGATTTTTTTTATTATAAAATAGTTAAGGGGATTCTTCTATTGTGAAGTTGTGCACAGATACTTTTCTTATGTTGTAAATATTATGAACAAATACTTATTAAAATTACTTTTACTTGAATATGTACACATAACCATTCTATTACATATCGCCTTTCGGCTCTGCAAAGGGTATCATATAGCATTTTCCTTCGAGCCAGCGAAGCGAACATTATTTTTAAAGAAGTTAAAAATATCTGTATGACGTATGTATCACCTGAATACCTGTAGTATATAAGGCACTACTCCACGTGCCAAACCATTCTTTTTCTTTGAGCGAGCGACAAGTAGTCACCTGTAACACAGGTGTGGTGTTCGATTATTAAAACACTGTTAAACTTAGAACGTTGTTCAAGTTTGTTTGGGGGGTTTATGCTGTAAAACAGCTACATTTATTTTACACTACTACTGTTTTTGTAAGTCAGGTAAGTTTTGGGTTGTTACTTTGTTCTTAAATTTTGCCGTGTTTTCGGAAATGGCGTCCGATAATGAGGACATGTTGTCTCTTAGAGACAGCGATCCTGAGAAATTCTCAGATATTGAGGAATTATTTGGCAATAAAGTTGCTACTAGAAGTTCGGCTAGTAATGCCACAGATGACAAGAAAACTACTAGGGGGATGAAGCGTAAAACGCAGACCCAAGGTGGGGTAGATAAAACACGTACAAAAACAAAGAAATCTAGGAAACAGGTAAGCACAGATACGAACCCTCAAATAGTTCATGACATCAATTTCAATGATTTGAAAACTCAGTTGGGGATTGATAAACTACCTGAGTCTATTTCATTTCTGTGAAGTCAAATGACCGAAAATACGGCGCGCCGTTCTGGTCATAATAATGTTTCAGAATCTATGGAACACAATGTCAGCAACAATAAACAAATTCCATCTTGCACTGTAACACAGGCAGATGTATACAATAAAGGTAACAAACCTGTAAAACAGTTTGTGTCTGTTCCAGATTATGATCAAAACAGTGTAGATTACAATGTATATGACGGGCAAAATGAGTTTGATTTTGATCTGAGTTATTTAGACAACCCAGAGCCCTCACCTTCAATCCCAGGTATTAATCCAAATGATGCCTTCAAAGATGTTTTTGATAGTAAAGCTTTGCAAATTACCATAGATAATGATCTGAAAGAGGACAATGATTTGTGGGATATCCCCCAATTAAATTCTACAGAAAAAACAGGTCCTAAAGTTAATGATGGATTGGCTAAAGCTGTAAATGCAGCAATATCTGTTAAGTCTGACAAAGAAGCTATGACTGAGTTGCAAAAACAATACGCACGTCCAGAGAATTGCAATCTCAAAGTCCCACGTGTAAATAAAGAAATCTGGGATGTTATGGGGAAAAATACCCATGCAGTTGATTTAAACTTACAAATAATCCAGAAATCTATTGCAACAGGGTTAATTCCCCTTGTTCAGATGGCAGAATCTCTGATTAGTAAACAAGATACGGAATCAGTTAAAAACAAAAAGATGCTTGGTGATGCCATTAGCATGCTAGGAAACAGTTTTTACAATTTATCTATGAAACGCAGAAATGAAATCAAATCATGTCTGACCCCTAGATACAAGAAATTTGTTTCCGCTGAAATTCAAGTAACTGATCAACTTTTTGGGGACAATTGTATGTCAAAACTGAAAGAAATGGGGGACATAAATAAACACCCCATTGGTATTAAATCTCCATTCTGGGATTCAAAACCCAAAAATAACTTGCCATTTACAAAAAACTACAGCAATCTAAATTATGCCAGCCAAATACAAAGGTACAACAATGCATACCGAGGCAGAGGCAGGTCAAGATTCATGACCATGAACAGTACCCAGAGAGGTCGAAGTCAGAAACAGTTCATGAACACGACAAAGAAGTACTACAAGTAAAGGTAAGGAAACTTAATTATGAATACTGGACAAATTTTACAGATGAACAATGGATTTTAGATATAATTTATGCTGGATATAAAATTGAATTTATGGAAATTCCTTTACAAACATCTATGCCAAAACAAATTAAATTTAATAAGGAAGAAGATCTGGTTTCTAACGAAGTAGAAAATCTTATAGAAAAAGGCGCTATTGAGGAAATTTTTGATATAGGAGATGCTTATTTCTCTAATATTTTCTTAGTACCAAAAAAGGATGGAAGTTTACGACCAATCATCAATCTGAGGAATTTAAATGAATACATTGAGTATCATCATTTTAAACAAGAAAATTTGTCTTATGCTTTAGAATTGATCAAAAAAGATGATTTTTTGACTTCTGTTGATCTAAAAGATGCATATTTTAGTATAAGTGTACATTCAGATTACAGAAAGTTTTTGACATTTGAATGGAAAGAAAAATTTTACAGATTTGTAGTACAAATGTACTACCATTTGGACTAGCTATCATCATGTCCACGAATATTTACCAAGGTTCTTAAACCCATATATGCTGTATTCAGAGAGAATGGAATTAGATGTTGTTATTATATTGATGATTCCCTGATCATGCATCAAAATTATTCCCATTGTTTAAACCAAACAAATTTGGTGACTTCAGAGTTACATAATCTTGGGTTTACTGTGAATTTCAAGAAATCGGTTACCATTCCAACACAAAGAATTGTTTTCTTTGGAATTATAATTGATACCGTTGAATATAAAATTTATTTAACAGAGGAAAAGATACAAAAAATCTTAAATTGCTGTGAAGAAATAAAATCAACAAATCTTTGTAAGATTCGAAAATTTTCATCCTTGATTGGTTTGTTAGTACATGCTTGTAATGCTATTATGCAAGGTCCGTTGCATTACAGAAATTTAGAAAGGGATAAGGATAAGAATTTAAAATTGAACAATGACAATTATGATTCTTATATGGTTTGTTCTGATATTAGTCTTCATGAAATAGATTGGTGGCATACAAATCTTAGGAGTTTAAATGGTAAACCGATTAAAACCAATTCTATTGATTTTTGGGTTGAAACGGATGCAGCATTAAAAGGATGGGGTGCAAGATTTCAAAATAAAATGACAGGAGGTAGATGGACATGTGAAGAAGCGAAATTCCATATTAATGTTTTGGAACTTCTTGCAATATTTTTTGCATTAAAATCCTTTTTCAGGAAGTTTTCTTCAAAACATATTTGTTTCAAAACTGATAATACAACAGTTGTTTCATATATTAATGCAATGGGTGGTATGCAATCTAAGCAACTCGACAAATTAACAGTTGAGGTGTGGAACTGGTGTTTTGAAAGAAATTTAATAATTTCTGCACAATATATTCCAGGCATTGAAAATGTTTATGCCGATTCGTTATCTAGAAAATTTTCAGATTCAACTGAATGGATGTTAGAATCAGAAATATTTGAAAGAATTTGTGATCAGTTTTTTAAACCAGATATAGATTTATTTGCTTCAAGGTTAAATAAATAGTTTAATAAATTTGTATCATGGAATTTTGATCCAGAAGCATATCACGTTGATGCTTTCACAATGTCATGGTCCATTTTTCGTCCTTATATTTTTCCACCTTTCAAATTGATTGGTAGAATTATAAATAAAATTTTTGATGACTGTGTCAAAGAAGCCATTATAATAATTCCATTGTGGAGAACACAGATATGGTTTCCATTAGTAATGTCTGCTCTTGTTTCTATTCCAATCAGGCTACCTCGGCACAAGGACTTGTTGACAATGACTCACACAGGCGAGGTACATCCCCTTCGGAAAATGAAATTGATCGCTTGTATTGTATCAGGCGAGCACTCCAGAATTCAGGACTTTCAAACTTGGATGCAAAAATCATCACAGCGTCTTTACGGGGAGCAACAAACAAACAATATCAGTGTTGTTGGAAAAGATGGATTTTTTGGTGTTATAAATGGTGTATTAATCCCTATAAACCGTCTGAAGTGAATGTTATAACATATTTGACATCTTTAATGAAGTTAAAACTTTCCTATTCTGTTATAAATACTAAGAAATCTATGCTAGTAAATACCTTGCCCTTTTTCGGTATTCAATGGATAAAAACCTCATTATTGATACCAAAATTAATGAAAGGTTATTTCAACATTAATCCCTCGAGACCAAAAGTAAAACGTACTTGGGATGTTTCAAAAGTGTTAGGATTTTTACGTACTCTAATGCCTCTGAGTAAGGTTAATTTACATATGTTGACTCTTAAATTAATAGCCCTTATTGCACTCACTACAGCTTCAAGAGCACAAACATTATTGGCTTTAGATTTACAGAATATGGAAATGTTTAGTGATAAAGTTGTTTTTATCATTAACAAATTGCTAAAAACTTGTAAACCAGGTAGTCCTGCCCATAAAGTGACATTGTGTAAATATTCTGACAAAAGCATTTGTGTTTATTCTACATTGAAAGAGTACTTGAGGAGGACAAAAGACTACAGGAAATCTTCAAATTTATTTGTTTCATATAAAACCTTTCTTCCTGTGACAACTTGTACTTTAGCTAGATGGCTCAGGACAGTTTTGGAACTCTCCGGCATTGAGAACTTTACAGCGCATTCTTTTCGTGGAGCTTCTGCTTCTGCCGCCTATCTCTCAGGAGTTTCTATGAAGGATCTGTTAGAAACTGCAAACTGGACATCTTCAAAGACTTTTTTCAAGTTTTATTTTAAAGAACCTAATGTGAATCAGTCAAGTGATGGACAATTTGCGACAGCGATATTAAATAGATAAATTTGACTGTGTGCGGAATAAGGAACTTTGGTGTGAGAAGAAGGACATTATAATTTGTCAATTTGATGTTTATATTTTCTAAATGATGATTTGTTCATTGCATTGTATAATCTATATGTGAGTTGATTTTCTTTGTCTTTAATAAATTTGTGAAAAGTGATTCTCTTTTTATTTCCAAATGCTTTTGCATTTGACAACAACAAGGTTGAGAATTTCAAATGATAGTTTTATACGTATCACAGTACCAATACTGGTAGTCAATCAGAGTTGATTAAAAAAATTTTATAACGTTAAATTTGGTATTATTGATTCTAAATTGAAGTCGGTCAAATTGATATAATAGTATGACTTCAATAGTTAATTTCAATGAATTTAATTTCAAGTTCTTGAGCTTAATAATATAATGGATCGATTTTTAAAATATTCAACCATGATGTATGTTTTCACTGAAATATGTTTACTTTTCTGATCGCACTAAGAAGTCTTGATGTTTGTGATCAACACTTTAAACATGCTATATGATACCCTTTGCAGAGCCGAAAGGCGATATGTAATAGAATGAGCCCTCCTCCAAGCATCCTTTAGGATGTACAGGATGAGGGCCATTCTATGTAATGAGCCTGAGGCTCAAAAAGGGTATCATATACCCATCCCATAATACTACATGGATACAAATTTCCCACCCAAGTTAAATGTAGAGTTGTCACAAACATTTCTTTTTAAAAATGGTTTGGCACGTGGAGTTGTGCTTTAATTACTACAGGTATTCAGGTAATACATACGTCATACAGATATTTTTAACTTCTTTAAAAATGAGGTTCGCTTCGCTGGCTCGAAGGAAAATGCTATATGATAACCTTTTTGAGCCTCAGGCTCATTACATAGAATGGCCCTATCCTGTACATCCTAAAGGATGCTTGGAGGAGGGCTCATTATGAATTGGGTCGCTTAAGTGTTCCGTTGCTCTCTCCTATTCGCCTTTTTTTTTCAAAAAAAAACTTCATCTACAACTATCATATCTGCCTAGAAGATTTGAAGTTAGTTTGATTTTAAGATTCAAGGGCTGTACATTTTATTAAATGTGTTTTCCCTATTTGTCTGGTTTAAATAAAAATTTTCCAAAAATTCCTCTCATACCATTAACAGAATTATTGACTGTTTTTAATATATGAATCTCAGCTAAAAAATAATTTCGGTATTGTATGTAACCATATTGAAAATTACATTGTATATCACAAATTTAAAAAAAAGATATTGTCATTAAACTTTTATAGTGAAACTTTTATTACCTTTTTTGGCTCAAGATATAATCTATCTGTACAATGTTTCTAATTGTAAATTCATTCAATTATTATTATAACATCGAACATAATGGAATTTAGAGATTTCAATTATGTACAGTAATTTACTATTACAATTTTTGTGTAATTATTACAACCATAACAACATAGACATAGCTTTACCCGTCAGTTTGCATACTCTATCTTTGTTATGGATTTTGAATTTTATGTTAAAATAGATATAACATGTGTTCATTATTTATGATGAATAATTATTGTTAAATGATGAAAGAAGTGCTTAAAACGTCCATCAAAAATTTCCATGAAGAATTGATGGGTTTAAGCAGTATAGGTAGAACTTGGGAATCAATAAGTCAGATGCCAGATATCACTTGCGAGCATCATTATTACTAAATGCAAAAAAATTATAATCTTAATAATATTGATGGTTGTATTAAAAACATATTTTGCTTTAAATTTACATGAATGTTTTATTGATTTGCTTTCTGTTTCTCTTGAAAGGAAAATTAAACAATATACAATCAATTTTTCTCGTACAGGGAACGCTGAAAAATATTTGATGTACATTTATTGATCAATTAACCTAACATGGAATTAAATATTGCAAAGTATTTTACTGTTGAATTGGTTTTTTTAGCTTTTTACTTAATTCAATTCAATGTAGTCTTTCAAAACAATGTGAATTGTACATGAAGTACAAAACAGCAGATCAAGCAGAAAAGGTCTAATCAATCAGCTTGATTAGGAAAACAGACCGTTTAATTAATTTAAGTAATAATTGTACATATTATTTTTAAAACATAGAATCGAAAACATCTTGGCACAGGCCGTCGTCATAGGTTATCACAGCATCGTTTCATTTATTTTAGGAGAAAGTGTTAGACTCAACAAATCTCCCCTCAATAGTTATAAAACCCTGTGTGCTTTAATATAGTCAATGTGATATCTCTCTTCTATCTTCTTACGATTACATATTGTACAAAATTTCATTTATTTGAGTAAAATTCAATCAACCTGTGTCAATTTGAAGATAGGGGTTTGTGGATCTTTTTTATGTCTAACTATAACTTTATGTCTAACTTCGCATGGTTACAATGGGTATTGTTTTCTTTACCGCACTCAAATTGATAATTCAATAATTAGAAAAAATTGAAGATCCTCTTTCTTCAATATTTCACTTAAGAATGAATTCATCTTTTAATCACAGTAAGACTGAAGCAGTAATTTTTAAGAAATATCACTAATTAAGCATTTTATAACGTTTTTACTTTAAAGGGGCTAGGTGGTCGTGGCCTTTTTAGAATATTTTTATTTCCTTTAGAAGAAGAGTTCCATAAAAAGATATTATCAAATGAAATTTTAAACTAAAATATATGAAATTTTTCTTTGCCAATTGATAGTTGTCAGCTTAGGATACTTCTAAAAAATTCAGTTATATCTGGTGGTCAATTTTGTGACCCCTATAACTTCCTTAAATTTTAAAAACATTGTTTTATTTTTTAGCTTTTAAATTGAATATAAAATACATTTGTATTTAAGTATCTAGATAACCATTTCGTATGCTACATCATTACAATATAAATGAATTAAGTAATCATAATTTAATAAACATTTACACTAAGTTATTGGTGTGTAATTCTCAAAGACTTGCACATACTGAAGCGCGATTTCTTGCCTGAAGCCTTATTGTGAAGTCACTTTTACTTGCGTTTCTCCCGTATGACACTACTCGTGGGTATACAAGATAATGGTTGTCAACTTCATTTCACAGCTTAGAAGAACACAAGAAAACGTATATTTTAAGCTATATTTTTACCATTTACATCACAGGAGATTGAAACAAAACGTTTACTTTTAACAATGATATAGTCAACCTTAATATCCAATGCCTGTTGAATTCATATACAGGTATGAAAATAAAATCTTAAGAAAATGATTGGTTGATTGATTAATTGTCGTTGTTTTTTGACCAGTTGGTGATATTTTAGCTGATATTTTAGCTGACAAAATAATATTGCCTGGCTGGTTCGAGTTCTTCTGGCAAAGAATTTTATCCAAAATATGCATTAACATAAGGTATAATCATCAATAGAATATACAAAAAAAGGTCCTTGTACGATAGAAATAGATACATTTTCGAGGTGGGTGTTGTACATTTAAAATGCCTTATTTATTGACTTTATACACTGTTTTATAAGAAGACATCTAGACTGTAAACATACAATGCAATCTTTTCATAAATTATAAGTTAAAGTGCTTATAAAATCAAAATCATTGACGGTTCCCTGTAACAAGAAGCCCATGGGCCACATCGCTCACCTGAGTAACTTGGGTGATGCATTTCTTTACCAGATTTCCCCTCTTGCTAAACCTATCATGGCCCCTACCCCCTGTCCTTTCATGATTTGAATACCTTATAAAATCTACACTATCCCAGGATGCTTCCACATAAGTTTCAGATTTCCTGGCCAAGTGGTTTTGAGAAGAAGATCTTCAAAGATTTGTTCTATATATTTCTATGTAAAACTTGGATTCCCTACTGCGGCCCCGCCCTACTCCTGGGGGTTATGATTTTAACAATGTAATATCTACACTACCCCAGGATGCTTCCACGTAACTTTCAGCTTTCCTTGCCCAGTGGTTCTTTAGAAGAAGATTTTTAAAAGATTTGTTCTATACATTTCTATGTACGCAGCACTGTTAAGGCTTACTATGAGAAATCAACGGAAAAAAGACGTGCAAAAAAGGGGGACCTTTTTAAAAATGAATTTATTTTAATTAAGCTGTTTTATTATCACAGAACTCAAAAACTTATGAAAATAACATAGTATAACCCACTCTGTACTGTATGAAATTTGGTTCCATCGATGGACAGTCACGCGATGAATGCATAGTTCGTGTAATGAATGTAGGTCATGAACAAATTTCAATATCGCAAGGGCATACCCTAGTTGAAATTAAAAATTCAAGCTATTAATTGTTTCTGCATATTTTGTAGTTTCTGAGAAGTGCTGCTGCTTTGAATAGAATTCGCGTTTTAATACTTAAATTTTCAGGTTAATGAGCCAATGGCGAAATATGTTGGACTTTTACCAAATATTTTGTGTATTTATAAAATCACGCCCTCGATTTAAAGAAAGCAGCAGCACTTTTCAAGTTAAGAAACATATCCTTTATCTATATTCAAAAAAAGGTTAAGATCTATAAAGTGTATGCGATGTAAAAGTACGATTTTATGAGACATCTCATTGTAAAATATACGTAACCTGCACATAAAAACACGACATAATTAATAAAATACATTCTCTTGATAGTTAATGAATAATCACACTTACCAAAGGATATACATTGTTATTAATCGACAATTTAAAATCTGATAAATAATATTCCGTTTAATAATACATGTAATAAAACGCATTTTTCATTGTTAAAAAATTGCTCAATCTGCCTCTCACAGCACATGTAATACGTCATTTTTACCAAAATGACGTCATGTTTACAAGTTCATTCCGATCAGTGCTTTGTCTATAACCAGTTACATGGGATTAAATTAACAAGTTTTTTAAATGCATTGATAAGTTTTATTGTTGTTTATTATGCTTATACAGTTAAAAGTTGCAAAATTTTCATTTTCAGGTATAATGAGAAACACATAAGTCATATTTTGTGTGACGTCACAGTAAACTTTTCCCGTATAAATTAGGCCCCGCCCCCTTTTCATGCCTTAACAATGCTGCGTAAAACTGGGATTCCCTATTATGGACCCTCCCTACCCCCGGGGGTCATGATTTTAACAATTTAATATCTACACTACCCAAGGATGCTTCCACATAAGTTTCAGCTTTCCTGGCCCAGTGGTTCTTGAGAAGAAGATTTTTAAGATTTATTCTGTATATTTCTATGTAAAATTTGGATTCCCTATTGTGACCCAGCCCTACCCCTGGGGGTTATAATTTTAACAATTTAATATTTATACTACCCAAGGATGCTTCCACATAAGTTTCAGCTTTCCTGGCCCAGTGGTTCTTGAGAAGAAGACTTCGGCTCAGGTGAGCTAAAAACAAAACGCAAATCCTAAACTTAATCACTTGTCGTCATAAGACAGAAGAAACGTTATATTTCCTCATTGATATCTTATTAAAAATAATTAATTCATAAGAAAATAATTCAAAAAATAAAAGTAAATATTATTTTAAATGAAATAGGTCCCGACTTTGTTAAGTTAAACTTTTATATGTTCTACAAAGAAATCAATGGTAGTCAAGGCCTCATCGAAATATATGAATGTTTATACAATAAATTTGTCAGGAACTTCTTATATTACTAATATATTGATTATAATGCTGATTACTAATTATTAATCATTGGAAATAATAATAAACATGTGCATTAAAGAATTCCCTAATTCTAAGCGGCAAAAAAAGAAGTCTTTCCCTGCTGTATTTACATCTAGGTCAGTGTCTCGCGATGGAGAGAGGAAATATTTGCCCCTTGTTTTTACAAATAATTTTCACTGATATTTTTTTCATGAGATTAGTACAGATTTTATTACTATCATCTTTTCAACAAAAGGAGGAACGTTTCTGCTTTCAGTCCCTTTTTACAAAAGCATTTTGATTTCAGATTTTATAAATGTGTAACCCCTGTTTCCCAATAACAAACAAGGATCAGCTGCTTGGGTTCTTTTGGAAGATCTTTATTTGCGAATATATATACACAATAAGATAACCCTGTAACAAAAGTATTTAAAATCAGCACATGGTAAATGAAACGATAAACAATACTTTACATTATTTAAAAAATCATATCTCTGGTCGTAATATATTACACTTAAATTTGATTGCACATTATCTTTACAATTAATTACTTTATTCTGAAATTATATAAAAATTATACTGATATTACCGTATGGAAATCTTACTGAGTAACTGACTTACAATATATGAAAAATGCATTACATACTTCCGATTTAGAAATAATGAATTATAAACAGAATCAACACATTAAACTTTCAGTAACCAGAACTGAAATAATTCATAAATATAGAAAATAACATGAAACTCTATTTCATGCAAATAATAAACACACATATACCCTTACCTCACATGAGGTGTAAAGGTCAAAGTTAAGTAAACGCAAGGTGTTGCTTCATTTCTGACACGTTTCCCTGTGTAAGAAATATATGACGCTTTATAATCTTTATTCTGTGTTACAATAAAAATGCAATTATCAAATTATTAAATCTGTAATTTAAGAAATATAACTTTAGACTAGATTTAAAAGTTTAAACTGAATACACTCTTACACAATATACGATCTCGCCATACATACGTACTCGAGTGGCAATTAAAGGAAATATAGGAAAATTAGTATATATACTCTGCAATGAATAAGAAAACTAATAAAACAAACCTTAAAATCCAAAGACCCATACTCTATATACAGTGTAAGTTGATTGTAAGAAATTGATTTCAAATTGCAAATC
>PRKT01000383.1:395890-428231 GCA_003671525.1 Saccostrea glomerata | reverse complement strand
TGGACATACGTGTCTATATTTAGACCTACTGTTTACGCACTTCCTTTATCAATATTCATGAAAAGACTGAATTCTTGATTGCAGATATTGCTTTATTGTTCTGTTATTACAACGAGTTTTATAGTTAAATTTTGTGGAAATATTATTTTTTCATTACACTTTATGTGTTTCAAATCATTTAATCATTTTGTTTCACATACGAATCGGCATCCATACGGCGTATATTACTTTAATAGTCATTTATTAGACTGAAATAAATTTAAACATACACATAATAATATTTACATACAATACAAAATAAACATTTTCTTAGTAACTACAGGATATCACAAATGTATAAAACTTCATGTTTGTTACAGACACAGCAAATTTCATCAAGTCTGAAAAAGATAGGCTGTGGAATGTTTTCAAAAATCTTAATAAATTTACCAGCGCCAGACAATACATGTTTTGAACATTATTGCTTTCCCTAGCTGCAACAACAATATTACCAAAATTACCTTTATCAAAATCACATGGCTCTTTCATGTTGCGATGTTCATATTTCCGATCAATATCTCCCTGTTCTGTTATTGCAGTTACTGTATGAAGTACCCAATTGCTAAACACTATTCGCCCATTGTTTGTTACAAGAAGGCATATATTATTCTTGCCTTCAGTTTTGAATTCTTTTATTTTGATCATAAAAAGATCTGCTTTTATGATTTTCGACGCGCATGCTACTTAAAAGGCCCATTCCAGAGTTTCATTCCGTAAACCGATTCATTCATCGGAATTGTTCGCGTTTTTTGGAAGTTATTTGCAGAATAGACTTCAATAGATTTTGTACCCTCGCACGTCACAAAAAGTTCGTCTGCAATCTGTGCCACTTCAAACGGCCTGTTTAAACCTTGAATGACTTTAGTTTTAGCCCACTTGCTATCGTATATTAAACACTTACCATTGACGCTGTGATTAACAGTTTCAAAAGTGTTTGCAAGAAAAGTTCCCGTAAATATACAAACTTGCTTTTTTTCGAATGCTCAGTTCAGGGGCACAATACTCAAAGGTCACTATATTTTTGAATAATGAGTGAAAACGACAGCGTGTAGGAATATCTTAGCAATTATTTTTAAAAATCAAAAATTGTACTATGCGTGTCTGTAATTTAAACAGATCATGAAACTTGAAGCAATTTTTGCTTTTAAGCCTCAAAATAAAGTAAGATATACTTGACAAAACAGGAAAGGCCTGAGTAGACCAACAATTTCAAAACACAAAAACACTTTTATATGCTATTTTCTTAAATATTAGTGGTCGTGTTGTTCAAATTCTTATTTGGAGAGGCAGTTTAATTTCCGGAGGAGTCTGGAGAGCAAATTTTTGCCAAAAATCGAAAGGTTTATGAGAAGAAGGAACCAGAATGCGGAATTCACTACATTTAATTTCTTCATGACAGCATCCAAACCAAAAGGCCATGAAGAGTAAAGGAGTTTTGGGGATAAACAGAAAGTTATCGATGACATTATTTATTAAACAGCGATCGTATTACTTTTAATAAATAGGTCCCTTAATAACAGCAATGGGAATTCTAAAAGGTTAATCTCAAAACTGTTTTAATATCAACTATAAAATATTTGTGTGAATAAAATTTCGTTTTAACAAAATAGTTTTTTTAATAGTTTTATAAAAAAAACAATGGCAAGGTACTTTAGAATTTTATTACATTGGGAAAAAATTAATTAAGTATTGGTATGAATATATGTTGATATACATGTCGATTTTCTGTCCTTTTTGAATTACAATGTATATCTAAGTGGCAAGGGATAGGGCTCTTTTTTAAAATCTCATCTCAAATGAACCTCAGCGTTCACTTCAACTTCAAGAGGATCAGTCATACAATGTAGCAGGGGTTGGAACCAAAGACCTTCCAATCAAAGAGCGACTCTTGGAGTAATACATTTAAGTCTACAAGTAAACATTTTATTTGCAGGGCTAAATACTACAAATTTAGAATAGAGAACTGTGAAATACTTTCATCAAAAAAAGGAGGATACATTTTCTAATAAAGTTTCTAGTGATTTAAGCTTTTTAAACATGCATTTTTTTCCCCACAAACGTAAAATCATTCACACGTGATAAATATTTACGACATTAAAATCACTGCACACACAACAAATGTTCAAATCCCTATTCATTTTCAAAAAGACAGGTCGATAGATGTTTTCTATAATTTTAAGGAGTTCACCAGCACTTGACAGTACATGAATATTGTTACTTTTCCTGGCAGCAACAACAATGTTCCCAGAATAGTCTTTATCGAGTTCATGGGGTTCTTGCATGTTTAAACTTTCATATTTCCAGACAATATCTCCCTGTTCTGTCATGGCTGTTACTGTATGAAGAAACCAGTTGCTGTACACTATCAATCCATTGTTTGTTAAAAGGATGCATACATTATTTTCGCCTTCGGTTTCAAATTCCTTTATTTTTCTTCCAGAAAGGTCTGTTTTAATTATTTTTGTTGCACATGCTACATAAAACGCCTTATTCCAGATTTGTATTCCATAAACTCGTTCATTCATCGGGATTGATCGGAGTTTAAGAAAACTTGAGGCAGAAAACACTTCGATAGAATTTGAAACTTCGCAAGTTACAAAAAGTTCCTCTGCCTGTTCTATCACTTTGAAGGTTTTTTTTAGCCCGGCAATAACTTTGCTTTCAGCCCAATTTTTATCATATATGAAACATCTACCATAGATACTGTGTTCAATTACCGCAAAAGTGTCATTTGCCAGAAAAGATCCACTATAAATGTTGCTATTGTATTTAATGCTAAGTTCAGGATCATTGGGCAATAGCATGGTTTTAAAATCCAATATCAAGCCTTGTTCTGACTCCGAGTATTCAATATCTGTAAGCGACTCCAAATCTTTTATTTCTTTCATTATATGCTCTTCTTTTGCCGCTATTCTTATGCATTTCTTTGTAAACTCAAATTGTTTCAATCGTAAAGTTGTTTCTCTTGCATTACAAAAATTCATTAGAATTTCTCTTTCATTCTCTGTTTCCCTGGCTTTTTCAACATTTCGACTGCTGTAATTAGCACAATTTATTCCGTCTTTTAACGTGTTCGTAACTCGGTCCATTTCTTCTCTACCTCTCTTTTGTGCAACAGCAATTTCATCAAGATGTTTGTTTTTTATCTTTTCAATGTGTTCAAAAAGTTCTTTAAAATCAATTTCACTTTGCTTTTTCATTTCATCTACGGAATCATCTAGTTCTGTAGTATTTCTTTTCTGCTCTTGCAAGGCATCTGTCAATCTGTTCTCTATATGTTTAATTTCAATTAACAGAGCATCCAGTTTGCCGCCCTCTTTAACATTTAAAGCAGCATTCTGTATAGTATCGACACTATCGCACTTCCTATGCGTTGTTCCTGTGCATAATAAACAACACGGTTGTTCATGCTCACTACAAAATAATTCTACAGTACAGGCAACGCGGATCCCGTATTTCCCGCGTCCCCGCCGCGGTATAATCACAACGCGGTATTTGGCCAGGTAGACAGGTAAACCGCGTTCCCTCCGCGGGAAATTCATCACTTACCTGTCCCCGCCGCGGTTAAATCATCGATCAATTACTGACAATTAGTATCGTAAACAAACGGGAGTTATCTCCCCGAATTGTAATTTAAGAATTTTCCCTGTAACAAAAAAAAAAAAAAAAAACCAAAACAAAAAACCGTGTGTTTTTTAATTAATTTTGCTATGAATAGAATTTAAACTAAGAAAAAATAAGTTTATTTTTGTTTCTAAAATTACATATCAATATTTGAAATTGAATAGAAAATTTTATTAAATTTTTACGTCTTTGCAATGGTTAATTATTTTGTGTTATTAAGAATATATCAAGAAACAAAATTAAATACTAGAAATTTTAATTAGTTGTTTTTTTTAAATCTTCATATTATATGCAAACTGTATTTAATGTTGAACTCAGACTGTTTAAGTTTCGATAAACGATTTTCAGCATTCATTTGAATAAAAAAGATGTACATCTTTTAAAAAATGTACATCTTCATATTGTTTATTAATTAATTTCGATTTATTGTATATAAAATGTACACTCAGGCTTTTTCTTAAAGTGTCAAATGACCGGAAAACATCCGATGACGAGCATTTGCAGTTACATGTAGAGGGCACGTGAACTTAAATTTTCTTTATCCAAGATATCAAGAAAAAAGTTCTTTTCTTCTTTATTTCTCATCGTTTATGTTCTGTTCCCAAATTAAGAAAACTTCTCTTTAATTTATTTCCCTCTTTTATATAAATGTGCAGGCATTTTTCTCAAATTGTCAAATGACCGAAAAGCATGCGATGGCGAGATTTTACTTTGAGCACGTGAACTTTATACAAGAGATCAAGAAAAAATATCGTTTTTCACCATCATATTAACATGTATTACTTTTTAAAACAATGTCTTTCTTTTTTATTTTAATATTTCTCGATTTTCGTGTACAATAGATAAGATAGGATGTGCAGGTGTAATGATAAACTTCACAGATGAAATTATAGTTTATTTTAATAAATATTCATATATTTTTGTTTTCTTTGACAAATTATGTTTCTTTGTGTATTAAGTATTAGCCGCGATCATTTCCTGTGTATAGGGATTAGCAGTGCCTGAGCAGGAAACGACATGCCCTGGGGGTTTCACACCTGTCTTAGAGTATACCTTGGGTAACGCTCGCTGGATGTGCACATCGTTGTCTAGCCATTCAACAACACATTTGATTCATTGTTTCATTATTATTTCATCGATATCATTTTCAGATGCGATATTAGCCTTGGAATTTGTGTCAAATTATTGTTGCTTTTTTTAAACGGAGTGTGTAAAAAGAATAAAAGTAAAATAAAAAAGCAAACTTTTAAAACAAATTAAAGAAGTATTTGATATTAATTAAATCAAATAATGATCCATTGCTATGTTATTTCGTGTCTGTTTATATCTGTACCAGTTAGTAGAGAGAGAGAGAGAGAGAGATATCACAATATTAAGGCACGTGCATGATCGTTTTTACTCCTTTTTGATCAGTATATCAATTTCTTAAGTCTAGCGAATAAAACTACCGCTGATTTATCAGTTTATTGACCATTTGTGGATTTTGTCTAAGTTTTATTGTTATTTATCGAGAGACTTGTTTATGATCCACTTTCTTCTTTCGTTTAGCATATGTACATGACATGTAATTTGAATTACTTCCCTTTTTGTCGCCAGATTACAACGACAGATTTTGGTGGTAAAAAAAAATGTATTTTTGTTATAAGATTTGATTAAGAAAAACACAGTATATTAAAATTGTCGAATTATTGAAAATATTTATTTGAAACAAAAAATTTAAAGAGGATTCTGTCTTCAACAAAAACATTGAATTCTTTATTTCATGCATTTCAATCCATGAGCTACACATGAAAAAAAAACGGCTTCGTTTTACAATGTCGTAGGAAAACGCATACAGGTTATACACTCAGGTAACATCCTGTGTATATAAGTAGTATGTACACTAGACAGCGTCGTTCCCTCGGGGCTTCTCATCCGCTTCGAGTAAGCTCCACTCCACACCAAACTTACCTGAGGAAAACCGAACAGTAACACAGACATCTGAAAACTTGAAGCTTGGCAACTTGCTGATTAAAATAAGTAAATTTCTGTGTTGTGTGTACAGATATTTTAAGGGCCCATATTTGTGTTTGTGTTTTATTTGAACCGGAGAAATCTGAAATTTGTTTATGTTCATTGACATGATTTTAGTAATTTTCGAAAAGAGCAGAAAATAGAAATACATTCAAATACTAGCTATGATATTATTGATATTCTGAATAGAATGACCTGTGATTATTTTATTAACAATAACCCCCCCCCCCAAAAAAAAAAACAAATAAAAATCGTCGATATTTAGTTCATAGTCTTACAGTGTAGCGCATAATAATGGAACAACGGTATTCCTACACTTACGCGTGTTTTGTTAAAATTTAATTGTAATTATGTATCACGATCTATCATCGTTTTTCATGCTTTTATTTATAACAGACATGTATACAGAAGTAACGGTAGTTTTCTAAATGAAACCAAATGACTGATATAATCTCGCAGATAAATAAACACATAGCTACATGTAACTGCAACTACACGGGCTAATTGTGAACACCGGATTACACCAGTGCATATAAAGAGAAGCGATATCACGGCATTCTTTAAATTTAATTATACCATTTTAGCAATTTGAAGATCATTTGGGGTGGCATTATTGATTTTGAAAATAAACTTTAAGTTAATATATTCGATAAATTATTCGACTTTATACTGCACATGTATTACTGTTAACAGACGTGTTTGAGAATTAATTAATTTTGAGTGACTATTGGTACAAAAAAAAGATGTTTTTTATTAAACAATTTGATAAAACTTAAAAAATGAATTTTTAAAGAATCCATGTAATGGTATAAATCTATTCAATGTGCTCGTAATCCCCCCCCCTCATTTCGACACGATTAAAAATCGACAATACTTTACAGGTAAGAACATCTTAGCTGAAGAATAACGGTAGCTGGCCCCGCCGCGGTGTAAACACGGTCTCAGGTAGCACCGCGATCAAAACCCGCGACGGTGTAACGCGGAAAGGATTATTACACCGCGGAGGGGACGCGGTCTAATACGGGATCCGCGTTGCCTGTACTGTATAACCTCGTTGTGTTCTAGACATCTAAAATATTTTCCGAATTCGTGAGTTATTTTTTTAAACTCTACGTCCTTTAATTGAATTATAATATGGTCTTTGGAAGGCAAATGCTTTCTGTGATGTTTAGTGCAAACTGTGCATAAGTATTCATTGCAAGAAAGACAAAAGTCAGATGCATTTTCAGTTTCATTATCTCGTTGACAAGCTGCACACAGACGTTTTTCTGATGTTTCAAGTATTTTTTCTAAAACATAATTCACCGGAAAATTCGCAGCCCAATCCTCTGGTTTACCAAAGGCGCCATTGCGCGGAACATATTCACGACACAAGGGACAATTAAATCCCAAACGAGGCTCCGTAGATTTACAAATGCTATCGATATATGAAGTTAAACATTTGTGACAAAAGGAATGCATACATGGTAGACATCTTGGTGTTTTAAACTTCTCCACATAAATTGAACACAAAGTAACGTCCTCCACAACACTTTCTGTAGAAGACGTGGCCATTTTGATAAAAAGAAACCAACTCTTTTCCTTCCGCCTTGTACCGGAAACATTAGATATAATTTGGGACGAAAGCCCCTTTTTGTCATACCTTTACAGACATGCATACATTTCCCAGACACTACTTTTTCTATATAAAAAAGGGGTTCGTGGAAAGTCAAATTCACCCTCGACCCATTTTTGCAATAAATTAAAAAATATATTTAAATTGTAGTGTTTGAGTAAAAAAAAAAACAAAACTTGATACTGATGCAGCTGGTACCATCCCCACCCTCTCTCTCTCTCTCTCTCTCTCTCTCTCTCTCTCTCTCTCGCTGATCGAAGAAAACATTCTAACGCCCTTTTGATAAAATTATTATATTTTCATGTCCAGTACATAAAGAATATAACCTTTCGTTTTTATTAAAGCCAACAGATCATCTAACTTTCAACAAACATAGTTGAGTTACATGTATATCAATATAGTTCACTTTAGTTTAGTTGTCCTTTCCATCTCATAGGAAAACTAAGCCCTGGTTGTAAAAATAACGAGGAATGAATGTTATTATTTTTCATTTTATTAATTGGTTTTTATATTTTACCTATAGCGTACATATTAATAAATATTTCCAAAAAAAAGTGCTTTATAACGACCTAGTATTAAAATATGAAGTTTATTATTATAATTAAGGTAGGATTCTTCTCTAGTTTCTGACTAGATAGAATATTCAAAGTATATTTGCTTATATGTCTTATATATTAAGGTGTAAGAGATTTAAAAGACTATACACATATTTTTCTTTCCTTATCACAATTGCACAACTTTAGATAGAAAGGGTAAACTGCGTTTGAAAACTAGCATGGACTATATTTTTGGCGGAATGGTGACATATGAAAATATCTTCTTTTCTGCCGTTCAAAATTATTATAAAACATTGAATTCAGTAATAATTGTTACGCAATGAAGGACAAGAGAAAATTTTCAAATGAAAGTTATATTAATAATAAGGGACTAAAGTTTCAAGATATATCAAATAAATAAGATTTTTCACACATACTAGAACTATGCTGGCTTTTAAATGCTTCAAATCTAAGTGCAGGTTTGAGCCAAAAATCCGTAATGTGTGTTATTTCTCTTCAGTAAACGATCAAAACTTTTAGTTTTTGCATCATTTTGTATCTTTATCTGACAACTTTACTATATGTGAAAATGAGAAAAACTTAAATAATCGGAAGCATATAAAAATAACTAAAATATCCTAAAAATTTAAGAAAAGTAAAGGAAATTCGTATTAGCAAATATCCATTTTATTTGAATTATCTATGTCAATTTGATAATATCATCTTATAGGTCCTATATAGTAGTATCTTTTTATGCAAAAAGAAAAACATTCAATCTTTTGAATTACACGTAGGGATCGAATGATTGGAAACAATATTTTTTTATTCTAAATGTCCTGGGAAAAGGTAATGACCTTGACCTGACCTTGCCTCTAATATTAAACGGTCAAATTTAATCTCACTGATACAATCACATAGCGATATTGTCCTTTTGTTTCTGTAAAAATTTCATTAGTTTTTAAATACAAGAAATGTGAGAAGAATTCTACCTTAAAAATTTTAAATCATCAATACCAATTTTCGATATATTTTATTCTGTAAACTACCTGTAAGTAATTTTCTGATGCTAAAATGAAATATTTTTGTTTATTTACATTTTTGTCCCATGTTTAACCCTTTATTCCGTTGATATGTAGCTCATATGAAATCGTTTTTATAACACACAGCTTTGACGTTACAAAGGGTTTGAGTGCTGAAGTAAAATGAAATGGAATCCTATATAAAAACAGTGTTATACATTGATTCTGGTGTATATAACATGGGATAAAAAGAATCTCACATGTTTAGTAGTAAGTTATGATTTTATCCAATTGTAAATTATGTGAGATACTATATTTATCGAAAATTTACATCATTTATATGTAATTTACGATATAATTAGGCTCTACACCTTTAAAAAAGTTCTTGAGTTAAGTTTCATAGTAAATCAAAGATAAAATCTTTTTTTTTCACTAGAGTTCACTGTAGTACAGTCCCTGAAACGTTCAATGTTCGTTCACCGTTTGTTCAGCGTGCGTTCACCGTTCGCTCTCCGTTCACAGTTTTGCGTTCACCGTTCACCATGCGCTTGCGTTTACCTTTCACAAAACGTTCAACGTTTGCTCTTCCTTCCGTTTACTTTGCGTTCACCTTGCGTTCACCGTTCCCTTATCGTTCAGTCTTAATTTCCATTCGGAACTCCGAGGTGAAAGGACTTATCTTTTTGATGGTAAGAATTTACACGTTTTTTGATTAAATAACTAAGTTATCGTGCTTGGAGAATAACTATTTCATTGCAAAAATTACCTACGACATTTATGTCTCTATTATTATAACTTGGCTGTTACTTTATCCATGAAATTTCCCTGGAAAATAATACATTAAGTACCTACATTTATGTAGAACAATGCTAAAATATTAAATTTAAAAAAGGGTAATGTACAAATGCTTCACTCACAGCAACATTTTGTAGTAATGCAAAAGACAACAAATCATTCATGGATGGATAATTATTTAAATATCTCTAGAGTTATTTAAATATCTCTAGAGTTAATCAAATTAATAGCGTGATATTAAATTTTAGAAAAAGGCCAACTGTTTAAAATGTAATAGATTAGAATTTTTGTACTTAACGTTAAGTCTGTTATTATAGAGGGAAAATTCCTTCATTCACCGTACCTAGATATATGTTTGCCATTCAGTACAATTAAGAGCCCCCACCCCAACCCACCCGGCGCCTTTTCTCCCGAAATCAAATTCTTAGTTAGTATATCCAGAATAATAATATTTCATGTTTGTTGTAACACAAGAAAATCAAACAGTCATTAAACAATAGTATTTCAAAATAAACATGTGCCGACTGTAGTATTTTAAATTGGCAGGAGATGCGTTTCAAATTCAATTTCAAACTAAATCTTTCCAAGTATATATTCTCATTATTTATTTTTTTTCTGCAGGAATGCAAAAATCAGATCTAGTAATAGTAGGGAACTTTTTGGAAAAACTAAGTGACTCTTTGCCTTCGGGATGCTCGGTGAAACGAGATTTCCACACCTCCACTGTGTCGAATGAATTTGATTGACAGGACAAGCACGTGGACATCCTGTGAACCGTGTGAAGTTAAAAATGGAAAATAAAAGCCGACGATTACTGTCAATTGGAATTGTTAATCTTTAAAAAAATTGATTACTTCTACTGCTTGGAATATTTAGGGAAAATAATACGAATTTTTATTTGATACAACAAAATATATGAGAATGAAGGGTCCCTCTCTCTCTCTCTCTCTCTCTCTCTCTCTCTCTCTCTCTCTCTCTCTCTCTCTCTCGTCCATTTCTCTGTTCAATAAAATCTATGACAGCACATTACGTATTTAGTTTAATTTGAATATTTAATCTATTAATGTTTTACGGCAATTAAAATCATGTTATTAAAATATCGATTTAAAACATAGGTATGTTCAGAAAAAGTTTGTTTTTATTATTTATGTATTTATTTATCTATTGTTTATTTATATTTTAGGCACCTGAAATTAGAATTATAGAATAATAGAATAATTTAAATACAAGGAAAAGATCGGAGGCAATCCGAATAAATCGTTCATCTTGCGTTCACCGTTCACTTTGCGCTCGCGTTCGCGCTAGGTTCGCGTTCTGCGTTCACTCACCGTTCACCGTTCACACATCGCACACCAAGTTGCGTTCACCGTTCACACATCGTTCACTCACCGTTCGCTCTGCGTTCGTTCACCGTTCAGGTAGGACAGTAGAACGTTTCGGGGACTGTAATTTTTGTTACGGTTAGTTACGTTCTAGGGTCATTAAAAAAAATTGTGAAAACTTCCTTGTTTCGTCATATTATAACCAAACACATTTCTTAACAATACATTTAAATAATTTGAGTCAAAATATTTAATTTTGCTTAATATTTATCAATATTATCAAAAATTTAAATTTTGGCATTGAGCAAAGTCAAATTCGAGTAAGGTCCATCGTATATAAACTTTGTAAGATGTATTATACGATAATATCGAACATGTAATTTTGAGTTATTTTCTTGACGATGTTTTTGACATTACTATGTTAGTGTGCTGTATGATAAGAAATATGTTGATTTTAAAATTGAGTAACATGATTTCCATATATCAACAGAAATTAAACTACACAACGACAAAAAACTGTTAAGTTTTCACATTCAAATACATATTCATCTTAAATCTTTTAAAGGTATATGTAACATATTGAAATGGAGCATTATCTATTTTTGCCCCGTCCAGGGGGTATCGCACTGATATCAATATAAACAAACCAGGTACTGTACAAAAGCTGACCTCTCCCTCTCTCTCTCTCTCTCTCTCTCTCTCTCTTTATATATCTTTCTTTCTTCATATATCTCTCTCTTTCTCTCTCTCTCTCTCTCTTTCTCTCTCTCAATCCCTATCTTCATATCTCTCTCTCTCTCTCTCTCTCTCTCTCTCATTAACAAAGTAATTACGTAAGCTTTTATGTCCCTGTTTATATACATACTTTGTTTTAGAGTAATTTTAATTACATTTAGGGCTATAATTTTTTTTTAATAATGATAAATTCTTTAAAAAATTATCATAAAAACGGAAATCGTAATCTACTTACATTGTTATTGGTCATAAGCAAAATTATTCTGTTTGTACACACAAGTTCTTTGAAGTTGACATCAACAAGATGCTCGAGTTTCTGATTGATAATATCTATTTAGTTCTTGGAAACTTGGTCTTGCAACAATTTATTGGAATTCCTATGGGTAAAAATTGCGCCCCGTAATTAGCAGACATATTTTTGTAATCATATGAAGCAGAATTTGTGTACAATCTTATGCATGAAAAGAAGAAATCACTTGCTGTGGCCTGCACCTCGACATTTAAACAAATAGACGACGCATTGGTAATTTTCATTCCTATGTCGATACGATATATTCTGGTAAGCTTCAGGTCAGACAACACGTTCCTCAAAAATATATAATTTTTCCTAAGTTTGTCATTGAAGTAAAGTCACTTGAACAAGTATCCTCACAAAAATTTTGGGTACCTTACCAGGCATACGGACAAGATACTACAGTGTCACATTTCTTATATAAACTACCCGGTATATGGGTAATCTTCTCAATGACTTTTATCACAATTTTTGGTAAATGTATATTTAATATTTAATGTATATTTAAAACAGTTTGAAAACAATGTAGAAATCAGAGGAGAATGACAAATATGAATAATTTTTTATATAAATCAGAGAAATACAAAACATAAATTTTAGGAACAGTGTCGTCTGACCTTAAAATAAAGATTCCACAGAGTCTACATCTAACACATCTGTGTCATATTTTGATATTTGACTTGAAAAAGACTTTAATGGTAATCAAACAACCAAGCTCTATGACAAATGTGATTCTTTTAACTTTTCTATCGTCTACTTCCCTTACTTATGCAGCAATATACCTTCATAAACTGCACATGGAGTTTATATATCTCAGTTGATTCGATACACTTTGTATCAAAAGTTTTCACAATTGTTTCCACTACCAAACTGATCATCACACCTGGTGCTTTTTACCTTTTTCTTTCAGTAAATAACATTACATCATAATCTACTAGCTCTTCCAAGTGACTTTCTCTTTCAATTTCTTTGTCTCCTCCATTATTTTTTTAATTTTTGTCAATTTCAGCCATATCATTTGGTTATTCTATTCATGCTCCCAAAGCGAAATTTGACGAAATATCTTGTTTCAATACATATGATACATGTCGAGAGCATGTGCTCTGCATGTTTTTCATGTTAGGTCAATTGAAGACGTCTACATTATTTAAATAGTAAAACAGTCACCGAGTCCACCTTTATTGTTTATTTACCCCCCATACATAAAGTGGTTCTAAGGAAAAAAACTTTCTAGTAATTTATATAAAGGTAATAAGTTATTAGTACTTTTCATTAAAGTCATTTTCTGTTGTTTAAAAAAATGTTATCTATGTATAAACCAATTCTAAAACATAATGCCTACAATTGTTAAGTAAAAATCAAAGCTGTCATAAGTGTCATTTCAAATAAGTTTAAAATTTCCCACAAACCACACATGGAAAACACGAAGTATAAATATTTTTTTTAATTGTCTATGGAACATATATATCATGCAAACAAATAATTAACAACCACATAAACAAATAACAGAGAACAGACAGACATGTATTAATGGTCACAATAGTACTCTGCAGAATCAATTTATTAACTATTAATATTCTATTAATTATATCACTGTGTTCCGTATAACGTTGCCTATTTCATTTCGCAAATGAGAACAATTTTACAAATACATCTCAAGTATTAATACTTAATACGACGTCCCCTAGTAAGACAGTATTTCTATGGTGAATATATTAATAATCTAGTGCTTACACATTTCTCACTATCTCGGTTTTCGTTACATTTTATAAATTTTAATAATTTTGTGGTCACTGCACACACAGCAAACGTTCCTTTCTTCATTTATTTTTATAAAGACAGGTTTGGGAATATCTTCAAAAGTCTTGAGAAGAACACCAGCACTAGACAAGACATGAATATTATTACTGCCCTTTGCAGCAACCAAAATGTTGCCATAAGAATCTTTTTCAAGTCCCCTTGGTTCTCTCATGTTCGGATTTTCATACGTCCATGCGATGTCTCCCTGATCTGTAATTGCTGTCACTAAATGAAGTGCCCAGTTACTGAATATTATCAGTCCATCTTTTGTGACAACTACGAAAATATTATATTGACTTTCGGTTTTATATTCTTTGATTTTTTTCCCATCAATATCAGTTTTAATGATTTTCGTTACACATGCTATGTAAAATTCTCCATTAAGACTTGATATACCATAAACAGACTCGTTCATTGGAATAGAACGCACTTTGTCAAAATTCAAAGCAGAAAATACTTCAATAGACTTTGTCTCAGTACATGTCACAAAAAGTTCATCTTTGTTTTGGATCACACCAAAGGGATTACTTAGTCCACCTATATCTTTCAAGTGATCCCAAGTTTTTCCATATATGGAGCACTTTCCATCAGTTCTAAAGTCTGCGATTGCAAAGTTACCATCTGACAGAAAAGTTCCACAATGTACACCATCTCCAGCAATTCTAACTTCTGACAGAAAAGACAGTTTCATGGTTCTTACGTTAAACAAAAAAAGACTATGCTCTGACTCATGATACTCAACATCACCTAAAGATGTTACATCCAATATTTGTTTCAGAACTGATGCGTTCTTTTCATAGATCTCAATGTTCTTCTTTGTAAAGTGAAAATGTCGCAATTTTGAAATATTTTGCCTCGTTTTAAAATAGTTCACAATCATCTCTGCATTGTCTTTCATATCTCTGGTTTTCTCAATAATTTTGCAATAGTATTTTGCACACTGAATACCATCTGTGATTGAATTTGTGGTTTTGTTAATATTTTCTTTGCCTTTTTTGACAGCGACTACAACATCTTCTAAATATTTATTTTTCATTTTTTCTATGTGATCCACAATGTTCTTGAATTCTTTTTCAGTACGCTCAGTAACTTGGTCGGCAAAGTCTTCTAGTTCTTTTGTGTTGTTATCTTGAGCATTCTTACCTTCCATTAATTTTTTTTCAATGTCTCTAGCCTCATCTAACATAGTATCCAGTTTGCCATTTTCTCTGATAGACGCAGCAGAAACTTCAATGGAGTCTATGTTTTCACATTTCTTGTGTTTCGTCCCAATGCACATTAGGCAGCATGGCTCCTCATGGTCATTACAGAACAATTTGATCTTTTTATTGTGTTCAGGACATCTGATATTTTTTTCGAATTCTGGGAGTATTTTTCTCGATTTCACCTCGTCCACGCTACAAATTGTATGGTCTCTTGAAAGTAAATGTCTCTTGTGATATTTTGTGCACAATATGCATAAATATTCAGTACAAGAAAGACAAAAGCCCGTTGCATTCTCGGATTCATTATCTCGTAAACAGGAATCACAGAGCCTTTCATCAGACTTTAAAACAATTTTCTCTAAAACATCATTTACCGGAAAACTCCCAGCCCATTCTTCTGGTTTTTCAATGGCACCATTACTTGGAGTGTACTCTCGACACAGTGGACAATTAAAACCCAAACGTGGTTCTGTAGATGTGCACAAGCTCACAATATAAGTCGATAAACATCCGTGACAAAATGAATGACTACACGGCAGATACCTTGGTGTTTTAAATTTCTCGAAACAAATTGAACACAATGTAATGCCCCCAACAGTATTCTCTGTTAATGAGGTCGCCATCGTGTGGATATAACTTCATCTACCAATGGCGTACGAGTTTGTTCACGATAATTAAAGAATTAGTATGGGATCTTGTGCGTATCATAACTTTTCGTTCCTCACTCAAAGTGGAAAATATAAAATTTGGTCTGTCCGTCCGTCGTCTGCTAATTTCTTTACAATGACATATTATGCAACAACTTTCTATGGTCGAAGAAAAGCCCCTATATTATTTAAGGCCAAACGGTCAAAGAACAGTCGCAACGCAGCACAGTTAAGGTTACAGTAAGGAGGCGGAGCCTAATGTTTACTATGACGTCACACAAAATATAAAGTCTTCAGAATACCACATAATGAAATTATTTGCTATTTCAAACTGCTGGATAGTTGTATACTAAATAAAAACTTACTATTACATGCCGTTTTGTTGTTTGTTAAATCCCACACAACAGTATCGATCGCAATGCACTTGACAATTTGACGTCATCCCGCTAAAATGACGCAGTTTTTACCCAATTAGAGGCTGATCACGTCAAATTTTGTACAATGAAAAATGTCTTTAGTTCTCAAATAATATATTATTTGCAGTTAAATAAAAAGGAGTGAACCTGGTTGCGATGTCTATTTAACCATTTTATTTATAAACTGTCAATATATTCTGCGGACAAGTGATACTGTTGGTTGTTTGTAAGCAGATTCATTGAAAAAGTAACAAAAGGGCCCTAAAAATCGATTTATTGCAAGGATATACCCCACAATGTATCTTGTCAAGTTTTTACACATAAACTCAAAAAGCATTAAGATTTTTGAAAAGTGCTGCAAACCTCATGAAATCTTGCAAATAAATTAATTATAGCTATATTTTAATGTAGTTGACCAGCAAAATATATAACCTTCCGTCCAACAAATTAGATTTTAGCAATTAAAAATGGTCATCTGTTTAGGTACGCAGCACTTTTCACAAACTACATATAGTGTTGAAATGAATATTTTTAACTTGGTTATGCCCTTGCAATATTGGAATTATAGATGACTTCTAAACTGCAAGTATAATTGCTAAAATCGTGTGACAAGTCTAAATAAAAAAAATCTAAATGCCCTCAACATGAAATTTTAAACCACATTACATTTTTTTAGGGATGGCAATCGATTGCAGCACAGGAGTTCGCGTACCTATCAATTATACCAAAATTTTCATTAAATAAAAAAAAATACGTAATACGTATAATAATAACACAAGGAGTGCAATGCATTTTAGGTCACCTGGGAACCCCTCGCTTAATATCAAGGCTGTCGCACAATTAATCTTCAATCAAAAATTATAAAACACAAACCAATCTTTTTGGAAGGGACCATTCTAATGGCTCTTAATGCATATGATTTCAAACGCATGTTTTACAGCAGCAGCGGTAACATTTCTCCACAACTTCGCTCAAATATCCGTTGTCCACCGCATTATTACACATATATATATACAAAGAGTTCTGTTATAGTATCAGTGAAGGTGAATTTTTATAAAGGGCTAATTTTAGCTTAAATTTTGGATTTTTCAGTTGTAATACTTTGAAAATATATCATAGAAAAATATTTTATTCAAAAAAAGTCAAAGAATACTTGGGGGTACGGAACACGGGGGGGGGGGGGGGGGGGGGGGGGGGGGGGGGGTCCTGTCCCCAAGCACCTGTGTTCAACAATAGAGATTTCGGAGCAAAGCAAACAGGGGCCTCAAAAAGATCAGAGGTGGGATCAGGTGACATTGAAGAGTGAGCATCCCCTGTCGACCGGTCACACGCGCCGTGTGCTCCTTGTCATGAATGGGAAATAACGGAAAATTTTTATGTCAAATAAAGGATGCTCAATATACTTCTATGTCCTTTGTGACATTTTAACTTTATAACCTTGTATATATGTAGGACCATTAACCTTTCTCTCTATAAATAGTATAAGGCACGCTCAGTGCTCAGTGTAGAGGATTGACACCTTATAATCAAGTGAATTTGGCTGTAGCAAATTCAATATGGATGTCAACATTTCAACAGACTGCAGGGATCCTATATGCAGATTTTTAAAATAAAATATTTGCTACAAGTGAGGACATTCTTTTAAATGCATTTAAAACAAAACATTTTATGAAAATGGAAAGATTCTCTTTTATAAAACATTTTCCTAGCTACCAATAATTATCCATATAACTAAATATCTAGCCATTAATCCCATTATTAAAATATCTAGAAATTTATTCATCCAAACTTGCTAATTTGTTTTTTTTTTTTTTTTTTTTTTTTTTTTTTTTTTTTTTTTTACAAATTATGAATTTTTCTTTATTTTCTATAAAATGCACAAAACGTGGTCCACTAAATTACTAAAAACATTTATCACTATCAGCCTATCAAATACTTTGACAATGAACTCAAAAACAAAAAAAGAAAAAGAAATTCTGCAGTTTAATTGTCACATCATTTGTCAGCCATATTGAATTTTCGGTGTAATTCCCTACACATGCCCTGCTCAGGGTGTAGAAGGTGTACACCTAAAGTGTGCACTTTTGTACTTGATTATGGAAAAGTGTACACCGGGTGTAAGGTGTAGACAAATCAAGCATGCCCATTCAATGCTTTCAAATTTTACAAAGTGAGGGCAGATATGCAATTTAAGTGACTGTTACATAAATTCATTTTGGAGTGTCACTGTATCAAGTATGCATGAAGAAATTATTAAGTAATACACTGTAGTATATATATTTCCATTTATTTTTTTCCAGATGATATTTACAGAGTGGTCTAAAACAGTTATCCCATGAAAATGCAATAGACATATGTTTGAAAGGTCAAATTTTTGGATGTTAAATTTGTGTGGAAAAACTCTGACAGCATTTATTTAGCATTAATAATTAATGCAAAGCAGAAAAAAGAATGTCTACAGTTGGAATGTTTACATTCAACTGATTCTAAATTCCAAATATACTTTAGTATTCTCGTGGGTCACTTCAAAAAAATTTATTTTAGGTAACATCAAGGGTTAAGGGAGAATACAAAAATTGATTTTGAAACATATCTAAAATTCAGATTGATAACACCTTGAAGTTTGCACAAATACAATGTTCTAGTAGAGATGCCTCATTTTATATATAGGACTGTACAACAGTGTTTTGTACAAAGATATTAATAAATTGAAAAAAACAAAAACAATGAACATGTACAAATACAAAAGAAAAATGCTAAAAATGATTTAATGAGAATGTAGACTTAAAATACAAACTTCAATGTTTATTTCATTAACACAAAATCAGTCCTTATTCTTTACACAGAAATGTAACTCTGAATATATTTCACATTCAACAGACATAAACTTACTCATATTTATGTAATAGTGGTAGTTTTATGCTATTTTAAATATTATGATATTCAAATGTATAATTTGATAATTATAAATGTAATAGTGGTAGTTTTATGCTATTTTAAATATTATGATATTCAAATGCATAATTTAATAATTATACATTTATGAATGAGACACAGCACTGCCCTTCGAAATGTGTGTCAATCAATCCCGCCAAAAAATTTGAATTTTTAATAACTTTTAAATGAAATAAGACTTTTAATTAATTTTTGTGTGAAATGCTATTAAAATATATAAGTTTTAATAATATAGAAAAAATATTGACTTCAAATCTGTGTCCAAGTACCTTTAAACTCATCTAAATATATACAGTCTCAAAACAAAAATATAACATATCTTTATAGCATATCGTACATATGCAGGTTTTCGTGGCATAAAGTTACAATTAAACATAATAGCATCACAAGAACAAAAAATTATATCATCTGAAAGACGAAGTCGTTCATGTAACTTGATAATGTCTGAAATAAAATTTGAACAGGATTGTGTTCATTGATCATATCTATGTTTATTGTACAGGGGGTGTTTTCTGCATCCGAATTTGTTCATTGATAATTCATGATTTACACTCGATATACGTTCAAAACATTGCGGTTACTACACACACAGCAAATGTTCATTCTTTCGTTCATTTTTATAAACACGGGTTGAGGTATGTTTTCCAAGATCTTTAAAAGTTCACCAAGGCTAGACAGTACATGAATATTGTTACTTTTCTTAGCAGCAATCACAACATTATTCACAGAATCTTCTTCAAGTTCAAAGGGATCTTTCATGTTTTCATTTTCATATTTCCAGATAATGTCTCCGTCTTCCGATATTGTCGTGACTGTATCGAGCACCCAGTTACTGTAAACTATCAACCCTTTATTTGTCAAAAGAAGGTGTATATTATTTTTGCCTTCTGCTTCAAATTCCTTTGTTTTGTTCCCAGAGAGATCGGTTTTTATGATTTTCGTTGCACATGCAACATAAAGCGCCCCATTCCGGATTTGTATACCATAAACTGATTCATTCATCGGAATTGTTCGTAGTTTTTGGAAATCAGTGGCAGAATACACTTCAATAGACATTGTCCAGGTGCAAGTCACAAAAAGTTCGTCTAAATTTTGAACAACACCAAAGGGCTTATATAGTCCATTAATTACATTTGTTTTAGCCCATGCATTATCATATATTATGCACTGCCCCTCGAAAGCATGGTCAATTACTGCAAAAGTGTCATTTGATAGAAAAGTTCCAGTATAAATAGAAACCACACTCTCTTCTTCAATTCTAAATTTAGGAACAGTGGGTAATCGCATGGTACTCACGTTGTATATAATGTGATGATCTGTTGTGGTACAATCAATATCTATGAGAGATTCCATATCTTTCAGTTCCTTCAAAATGGATGCTTTATTCTCAGTTACTTTTATGTGCTTCGTTCTAAAGCTACATTGTTTTAGCTGTGAAGCTGTGTCCTTTGCTAAGTAATAATTCATCAGAAGTTCTCTTTCGTCCATTGTGTTCCTGGCTTTCTTAATATTCTGACAGCATTTCTTAGCGCAATCAATCCCATCTTCTAACGTGTTGGCACATAGGTCAAGTTTTTCTCTGCCTCTTTTTTGGGCCACAGCAATATCTTCGAGATGTTTGTTTTTCATTTTTTCAATGCGTTCAGTTAAATCTTTAAATTCCTGTTCAGTTTTCTTTGTCATTTCATCAAAGGAATCTTCTAGTTCTGTTATATTCTTCTCTTGCTCTTTCTTGGCCTCTGTTAGTTTATTTTCTATATTTCTTATGTTACGGAGGTGACCGAGCAATTATACTTTTTAATTCCACTGGGTATATATCCAATTGTAATTAAGATTTCCTTGGTTAATAAATCCTTATAATTCTTGTAATGCTAAATCCAATAAAAAGTCAGTAAACAGTGCACTAATTTATTTACATATATACAATGAGGAGGCACAATACAAACTAAAGATGTTACATTTATGCTAGCATATGTACTGTCTAAATCCTAGCAATGCACTCCTCCTCTTCTAATATTGTCACACTTATTATATACGAATCTTAGCTCCAATAGATGATTATCTAAAACATTAGCTCCATCCTATTAATCAACTAACTCCAACTCTACATATATCTTTATCAAATCCTCATCAAACTGTCATAACCTAGCTTGACCTTAACTCAATACACGGCTCCCGATTCTACGAACAATAGCTCCCATTGCTCCACTCATTAAAGACTCATTATACTTGACCACATTAGACACTGCTCTACTTTTAATTACCCTAACACAGCTTGACTAGTCTGGGCAATGCATCTAAATGCCCGTAACTCTGGACATTTACTCATAAATCACTTCATTACTTTTGAGCCTAAAATTACTACTCATCACTTACTTCTTTCAACAGAACGTTCAATTTGTCATTTTCTCTAAGATAAACAGCTGCATTATGAACAGTGTCAACATTTTCACACTTTCTGTGCTTCGATCCACATACCCCAGTGCACATTAAACAACACGGTTGTTCGTGGTCGCCACAAAATAATTTGATCGATTCATTATGTTCAGAACATCTATAATATTTTCCAAATTCATGAGTACTCTCTCCAGTCCTTATTTCTTCTACCTGACACACAGTATGACCTTTAGAAAGCAAATGTTTTCTGTGATATTTCGTGCACAAAGCGCATAAGTATTCCGTACAAGACAGACAAAATCCGGTTGCATTTTCAGTTTCATTATCTCTTAAACAAGCATCACAAAACCTCTCATCTGGATTTTCTACCAATCGCTCTAAAGCAACATTTAAAGAGAATACTTTTGCCCATTCCTCTGGTTTATCATTGGCGCCAGTAAACGGAATATACTCACGACATAAAGGACATTTAAATCCCAAACGAGGCTCCGTAGATTTACAAACGCTGACAATGTAGGTTGATAAACAACTGTGACAGAACGAATGCATACACGGTAGACACCTCGGTGTTTTGTATTTTTCGACACAAATTGAGCAGAGAGTTATGTTTCCAGTCACACTGTCCGCAGAGACCGTTGCCATTTTGGAAAACTCACACTTTATGTCCACCGGAAGAAAAGCATTTTACTGGGAGTGAAGCCCCTTCTTGTCATAATTTTGACAGTTCACGAACTTGCGATAAACGGAAATGAAATAAAGAAACAGGCAAAATAATATAATAATGTGCGTAAGCGTCGGCAAAGAAAGTGTACACTTTGTAACAGGACGATTTTCTTTATTTTTTTTTTATTCTTTTAACTAAGTGTACAGTACTTTATTGTCATATGTACAGATTGAAAGAAATGTTTTATCGTCTTTCGTTAAAGATAAAAAAGGAGGAGTGGTCTTTAAAATGTGTAAGGTTTCCAATAAGATACAATGAACCACGTTTAATAATTCAGTAATTAACGTACAATACCTGTAAAAGAATCTCAATGTCCAATCAAATGAGTATGTATTTAATTAATCATCCAATTATCTTGAATTCAATTTTATAATAAAATGTTTCATTACAAAATTAAACACACTAACGACTTTAAAATAGTTGATTTGATTACTAATTCTAATCCAAATGGAATAGGTACAAAACCCAAAGGTCTTTGCTTTTAAAGATAAATGTTGAGGTTTAATAAAAAAAAAAAAAAAAGTTAATGCATCAATTAAAACAAAACTGTCAAATATCAAGATTTAAAATTCCATGGGAGTAGCTACAAATCTGTTATATTAATTTTCACAGATTCCAAATAACCGCAGCTTGTGTAAAAGAACTTTATGACTGACTGTATCAAAAGCCTTACGCAGGTCAATAAAAAGAACTCCAGTAAGTTTATCGTCCTCCATGTGTTTGAACCATTTATCTGTTTATCTGTTAGATTGTCTAGTGCTGTTTCACTTAAGTGACCTGGCCGAAAATTGTTTCACAAACATTTCTTGTTTATTATTAATCTTCATATTCCTCCATTTATTCAATCATAATCAGATTTAAAGATGAACACGTAACAGTCTTTTTCAGATAAAAAAAAAACTAAATACGTACAAAACATATCAACTTTGAAATGTTAAAAATAATTGTAGGGATTCTGTGCTTTTAATATTACTTCTAACTTCTTCCTTTAAAAATCATACAGTACTCTTGTAAGTATAAACAGAATTTCAGAATCAGAAAAGAGAACAGTACATACATGTACTTAATTGACTATGCTAACTATTTAAATATTCGATTGAATAAATGGAGGAATATGAAGATTAATAGTAAACAAGAAATGTTTGTGAAAGAATTATATGTACATACCAAATTATAGTATGACGTATGCAAAGTAAATGAGAGGAAAGTCTGGACAGACAGAATGAATGACCAAGCAAAGCAATATACCCTCCCTTCTTCAAGAAAAATACTCTAACCCAATTCATATAGTACAAATACCGGGTATTTGGTTCAAACTTTTCATGCAATATTCTTGTTTCCAAAGAAAATGTGTGGAACGATATACTAGTTTTAACTTTTATGCGTCCAAAATTTATTGCCACCTACTTCATTGTTTGTATTTGAAAAGATATGTCATCTAAGCAATTGTTTTATTATGACAAGTTGTACAATTCTCTCAATATTCCTTTATCTGCACTTTCATTTTCACTTTTTTCAAAGGCTCAGAGTTGAAAATAATGATTTATAATTTTAACAAATTTTACCTTACCTTACATACTGCTCTTTATGACATATTTTTCTTATCCATGAACATTGAAAATAATATTATCTCAGCATAGGTACTGGCCCTCCTAGGCAACAGAAACCAAAGAATTTTACTCCAGTAGCTTTCTTATCAAATGATTGCCAACACATTATTTTTGATAGCACATGTAAATCAGTCACTCTTTTTTACAAAGTAAAAGAACAAAACATTTAACATCTTTGAGAACAACAATTTAATCATGATTTTTGATTGATGAGCTTCCTGTTACTTGTCTAATGGTCACAAAAAGCTATGTATATTATAGTTCTTGCTGCATGTACTTTTTATCATCAAACCTGAAAAAAACTTATAACTGATAAACTTTAATAACCTCATGATTGCAACAAACACAACAAATGTCCCACTTCTCATTCATTGTTATAAAGGCGGGATAATCCATATCTTCAAAAATTCTGATGAGTTCTCCAGTACAAGCCAGAACATGGATATTATTACTCTCCACAGCAGCTACAAATATATTACTGAAGGAGTCCTTATCCATTCCACTCGGCTCCCTCAAATCATCACTTTCATACTTCCATGCGATTTCCCCTTGCTCTGTCACTGCTGTAACTGTATGTAGACACCAATTACTGTAAACTATTAGTCCATCACTTGTAATAACTATGCAGATATTGTTTCCTCCTTCCGCTTCATATTCTCTGATTTTGTTACCAGATGTGACCGTTTTGATGATTTTTGTTGCACATGCTATATAAAACATTCCATCATGGCTCGCTATTCCATACACTGACTCGTTCATAGGAATTGTTCTTAGTTTTTTATAATCAGTGGCAGAAAAGACTTCAATGGATTCTGAGTTTTCACAAGTTACAAAAAGTTCATCTGCATGTTGCAACACTTCAAATGGTTTCTGCAAACCTTCAATAACTTGAATTTGTGTCCAGTTTTGATCATATATGAAGCATTGGCCGTCATCTACATGATTTATGGTTGCAAAGGTGCCATTTTCAAGAAACACTCCAGTAAATAAATTGCCATCTTCAATTCTAAATTCAGAAATAAGCAACAACTCTATGGCTCTAACATCAAGTATAACATGATGCTTTGACTCAGAATATTCAATAGCTCCAAGCAATTCCAAATCCTTTACTTCTTCTAAAATTGGTTCTTTCTCTTCGGATATTTTTATGTGTTTCTTAGCAAAGTTAAATTGTTTCAGCTGTGCAACCTTTTCCTTTGCTGAATAATAATTCAAGAGAATTTGATTATCATTTTCTGTCCCCCTGGCTTTTCCAATACTTTGACAGTAATAATTCACACACTGAATTCCATCATTAATTGTGCTGATACATTTGTTTTCTTCTTCTCTACCTTTCTTAAGATGCATTTGAATTTCTTCTAAGTGTTTGTTTTTCAACTTTTCAATGTGATCAACAAGTTCCTTAAATTCCTTTTCTGTTTCAGTTATAATTTCATCCACAGAATCTTCTAGTTCTGTATTATACTTCTCCTGTTCCTCTTTGGCATCTGACAACTTCTTTTCTATGATTCTAACCTCTGTTAGCAGAGAATCTAGTTTTCTGTTTTCTTTAACAGCCGTTGCAGCCAAATGAACAGAATCAACACTTTCACATTTCCTATGTTTGGATCCAACAGTGCCAGTGCAAATTAAACAGCATGGCTGTTCGTGGTCATTACAAAATAAAGTTATATTTTCTTTGTGTTCTGGACATCTAAAATATTTTCCAAGGTCTTGATCTACATTTCTTGATTTTACTTGTTCTAAATCACACACAGTATGGCTTCTTGAAGGCAAATGTTTCCTGTGATGTTTCGTGCACACTGCACACAAATATTCCATACAGGAGAGACAAAATCCAGTTGCGGTTTCACTTTCCTTATCTCGTAAGCAAGCTGCACAGAGAAGCTCGTCTGATATTCCCGTTAATCTTTCCAAAACACCATTCACCGGAAAATTCGCAGCCCACTCCTCTGGTTTATCAAAGGCGCCATTACTTGGAACATACGAACGACATAAGGGACAATTAAAGCCCAAACGGGGCTCCGTAGATCGGCAATTGTTTACAATGTATGTCGATAAACAATTGTGGCAAAATGAATGCAAACACGGCAGACTTCTAGGGGTTTTAAATCTGTCAACACAAATTGAACATAAAGATAAGCCTTCAGTTGCATTGTCTGTTGAGGAAGTTGCCATTTTGCGTGAAAAACGAGCACGGTCCCCCACTGGATGGAAAACAGGTAGCTCGGCGCCGATGCTGTTTCACCATGAGATGGTTCGCACCCCAGGCTTTTCGCTCTTCTGCATATATTATATTACGCTATTTATGTTGACTTCAAAACATGATCAAGGTACATTTTACATTTGTTCCCTCTTGGACTCCTTCGTTGAAGGTAAACAAGACTGTATACAAAATGTTATTTTACATGCTTTTAGAAAATGTTCATATTGTTATGTATGAGCACCAATTGATTCAAAAGCCACCAATTTTCATTTATTTTATTACTTTCAGACGAATAAACATTAAACGAGAAAATGTATATATAAAATGATGAGACACGTCATATTGAAGACATTTATTTCTTTTAAAAAATTTGACACCCGATAGTGAATTCCCTGGAAATCCCCTTGCGTTAGTCAAGTGTGCTAACCCCCCCCCCCTTCCCGGAAATTAAAAGTCAATTACCTGTTATTTGCGTTCGACAAATTTTAACTATTTTAGTTTTGTATCAACCGCTTTAAATTCAATTATTAAAATAGTAAAAAGGATACAATTCATATATTATGAGCTGCTTTCCAGAAATATTGGGAACTGGGATCTATCTTGCTTACACGGTTTAAAAACACTGCTAAACTATACACTATAATCGTTTGCCAAAGTTGAGAACTTTCATGAAGTCAAAAAATTAGAAATATATGATGATAACAAACAGTATCAAGCCAAGAAGTCCATTCAACAATAGAGATTTCGGAGCAAAGCAAACTGGGGCCTCAAAAACATCAGAGGTGGGATCAGGTGATATTGAAGAGTGAGCATCCCCTGTCGACCGGTCACATGTGCTCCCCTGTCATGATTGGGAAATAACGGAAAATTTTTATGTCAAATAAAGGATACTCAATATACTTCTATGTCCTGTGCGACACTTTAACTTTAAAACCTTGTACATGTATATAGAGGACCATTAACCTTTCTATCTATAAATTGTATAGGGCATGCTTGATTTGTCTACACCTTACTACACCCAGTCTAGACGATTTACACCTTATAATCAAGTGAATTTGGATGAAGTGTAGCAAATTCAACATGGATGTCAAAATTTCAACCCACTGCAAGGATCCTATACGCAGAAGATTTTTTAAATAAAATATTTGCTACAAGTGAGAAAATTTTTTAAATCCATTTAAAAACAAAACATTTTATGAAAATTCAGATTCTTTTTTTTATAAAATATTTTCCTAGCTATCAATAATTATCCATATAACTAAATATCTAGCCATTATCAAAATATCTATAAACTTATTCACCAAAACTTGCCAAACTTGCTTATTTTTTATGAATTATGAATTTTTTTTTTTCATTTTCCATAGAATGCACAAAACGTGGTCCACTAAATTACTAAAAATATTCATCACTAACAACCTATCAAATACTTGACAATGAACTCAAAAACAAAAAAAAGAAATTCTGCAGTTTTTCCGTCACATCGGGCGCGCTTGATTTGCCTACACCTTACTACACCCGGTGTAGATGATTTACACCTCATAATCAAGTGAAATTGGGTGTAGTGCGGCAAATTCAATATGGACATCCAAATTTCAACCAACTTAAGTCGGCCTATTTGCAGACGATTTTTTAATAAAATATTTGTTGCGATTGTGAACATTTTTTTAAAACCATTTAAAAACAAAACATTTTACAAAATGCAAAGAATTTTTTATTAAACATTTTTCTTGCTGCCCATAATTACCCCTATAACTAAATATCTATCCACAGTCAAATATATATAGAGACTTGATCACCCAAACTTGCAAAATTAGCTTATTTTTTAATTTTACAAATTATGAAGTTTTTCATTTTCCATAAAATACACAAATCATGGTCCACTAAATTACTAAAAACAATTCATCACAATCAACCTATTAAATACTTGACAGTAAACTCAAATACAGAAAAGAAATTCTGCAGATTTACCGTCTCGTCATTTGTCAGCCATATTGAATTTTCGGTGTAATTACCTACACATGCCCTGCACAGGGTGTAGAAGGTGTACACCTAAAGTGTGCACTTTTGTACTTGATTATGGAAAAGTGTACACCGGGTGTAAGGTGTAGACAAATCAAGCATCAATCAAGCATTGCTTTCAAATTTTACAAAGTGATGGCAGATATGCAAGTTAAGTGATTGTTACAGTGGACCCTCATTTATCCGGACGCTTTGGTTCCTAGTCAATTTGTTCGGATATGTGAAGCGTCCGGATTCCTGAATCACCAGTTAAACAAAACAATATAACAATTAAAAATTCTGTCCCAAAGCGTCCGGATACTGAAGCATTTGGAAATCTGGGGTCCGGATATCTGAAGGCCCACTGTACATAAATTTATTTTGGAGTGTCACTGTGTCAAGTATGCATGAAGAAATTATTAAGTAAAACACTGTTTATATTTCAATTTATTTTTTTTCTCTAGATGATATGTACAGAGTGGTCTAAAACAATTTAATGTATCCCAATAAAATGCAATAGACATATGTTTGAAAGGTCAAAATTTTGCATGTTTAATTTGTGTGGAAAAACTCTGACAGCATTCATTTAACATTAATGCAAAGCAGAAAAAGAATGTCTACAGTTGGAATGTTTACATTCAACTGATTTTAAATTCCAAATATACTTTAGTATTCTTTAATACAGTCTCGTGGGTCACTACACAAAAAATTCATTTCAGGTAACATCAAGGGTAAAGGGAGAATACAAAAACTGATTTTGAAACATCTCTAAAATTCAGATTGACAACACCTTGAAGTTTGCACAAATACAATTTTCTAGTAGAGATACCTCATTTTATATATAGGACTGTACAACAGTGTTTTGTACAAAGATATTAATAAATTGAAAAAACAAAATAATGAACATGTACAAATACAAAAGAAAAATGCTAAAAATGATTTAATGAGAATTTAGACTTCAATGGTTAAAATACAAACTTCAATGTTTATTTCATTAACACAAAATCAGTCCTTATTCTTTACACAGAAATGTAACTCTGAATATATTTCACATTCAACAGACATAAACTTACTCATATTTAGACATCTACACACATACATGTAGCATATCCGCACATATCCTCATAGCTAATCTTCCACACATATCTATTCAAACACTCTATAACTGTATTTCCCAGATTACATTCCTTTGCACCAAGTCTATATATAATTTATCCCCAGTTACTTTCCCTTGCGGCCTTTCTTTGTTTTGGCGGTGGTCTGCTGTTGTGCCGGGGCGGGCTGCGATGAAGCGGCCTGGATCCTTGTTTTCAGTTTGGGAATCTTTTCACATATAACCTCCATTACTGCTTTTCCTAAAATAAAACTAGCTTTTAGAATGAACCAGTTATTTTTAACTTTTTTATTTTATGAAAAGTCTAACATTTTAATGTGGCCCCTCTCTAGTTTCTAAGACCAAGATATCAACATAATTAATACAAAATGCAGGGAATTTATAGTACAACAATGGCCCAAAAGACTGTTAAAAGATCATTATGAAGAACATATTTGAACCCCAGAATTCTACATCAACATCACTGCTTTATTTGAGATTATAACTTTTTCTTACTTGTTTTGTACTCAGGATTTAGAAATCCTCCATTTTCATCTCTGAGCTGGATTCTGATACGACCTCGGACTTTTGGGTCTCGGTGATCAATCTCTCGGGGATATACTTTATTCTAAAAAAATTAATGAGAATGGAACAATTTAAAAAGAGAAGTTTATTTATAATTTTTTTTTTTTTAAGGAAGGTGATATTATATACATTTATTGACTGAGTTTGAGGGCACATGCTCTTTGGTCGGACCCAAGAACCGAATGTCTGCCTGAGGCAGTTGAGCCGAAGGAAGACAGTTTGGTTCAAGATTTGACAAAACGCATTTTGCCTGAGAACATAGTTAATAAATGTTTTTTTTTATACCTTTCGTTTAATTTTTTTTTTAATACATGTATTTTGTACTGTCTTCTACAATGTCACATACTTCAGATACATTACTGTTGAACACCAACAAGTGAAAATGAGATTAAGCTCCGCCCATTCTGTGATGTCTGACATCTCACTTAGCGGTCAATCAAGAATTTTTTTATGCATGCTTGGCAAAACAATAGCAATATTTGACTTTTTTTTTCAAGATAGATTTGTTAAGGGACAAATTTTTTAAGGTATAACAAAATCTTTTGTAAAATTGCGTGTATTTTTTCAGTTCTTAACATGCAGATCATCAAAACAATTAACGTAATAAATTATAAGTAAGAATATTTCATACCTCAATTCCTATATTGAAGCCTGTTGCTAGAAGTACGTCTTTAATTTCATTGTATGTTGGATTGTCAACACACTGCAAAAGAAAGACAAACAGATGACCAATGTTGACTGAATGAACAAAAAAAAAATCATAATATCCCTTTCTTTCACAGTTCTTCAATTTAGATTTTTATGGGAGAATATGTTAAGTTTATGCATTGTCTTCATACTTATCATAAAAAATTATATTAATATTATTGTCATGAATCAACTGTGTAATTACTAGTAAGGCATTTTCTAAGCAGGTTTCTATGTCATGCAATGATTTTTTTTTCATAATTCGAATTCATTAGAAATATGATGAATGTAGAAATAGCGTGTATCTGTAAACTGTATACAGCAAAACTCATTTAGTACGAACACGGAAATTGCCAATTCATGGATACAGCTAAGTTATCTTGGATCCCTAGCTTTTATATAACAAATTACGGATATAGTGAAGAAATTTCATAGGTCCCAGTGACTTCATTATAACCGAGTTTTACTGTACTAGCTTTATACAGCTGTAAGTTACTCCTGACTAAAGTTTGTCTTTAAACACAGAAGACTCTCAATATTTTTTTTTTCTTAATTTAAAATCTACCATTTTAATTTTAAAATTCAGAACAATCTGTAATTTTCAAAGTAGAGTCATCTGCCAATGTTTATTTTAAGTATTTTTATTGTCAAGATCGAGATACTGTAAGTTGATCACACAGGTGCGCTTGGAAATTGATCTATAAATCCTGATTTTAAAAAAGTACCAAGAAATTGTTGACATCTTCAGCTATATGAATTCAACAAATCCAATGAGAAAGTGATTTTAAGAGGCTTGGTGGTTGTGGCCATTATTAGACTAATTCGATCTCCTTTAGAAGAAGAGCTTCATATGAAGATATACAAAAATGATCACATTTTAAAACTAAAATGTATGAAATTTTTCTTTCTCAAATGAAAGTTGACAGCTAAAGATATCATAGAAATTTGAGTTATATCTGGTGGTTAATTTCTTGTTAATTGTTGACCCCCCAGCCTCCTTCAGTAGATTTTACACACAACAAAATATAAACAAAGCTCTCTATCCACTGTTTGGTCTACAGATGAGAGTCATTCAGGAGACAGTCAATTTTAATACATACTTTGTCTTTTAGGAGTCGTCTACCCTCTGTCACAGTTTTACGGCTGTTGATATATGCTGGGTAGATGCACAGCCATCTGAAATAAAAATTATATAATAATACCTCATTGATTTATAATTATTATTCTACATAAAACTCTATCAGATTGGTTCTTCATATCACGTGATCTGGCCATAAAAATTCATATTTCTCAGTCCTCATTAAGCTTTACATCATATTCCACCTCTTTGGATACCTATGTGTAGTGCATTTTCCTTCAATAATTATCTATTGTTAAAAGAAAACTCTCAATAGTAGTTGAGGTCACAATAGCATAGTTTATGACACAAAATTGCTGATTATTGATGTTTCAAAAGGTTTCTGTAAATTGTTTCAAACGAAAGAGAATTTGAAAGCAATGCTGATTTTGAAAGTTAATGTTTATTTGAGTTTTTTCTGCTTGTTTTGGTATAATAAATCATTGTGTGAATATTTGGGAAACATGAAGATTTATAAAGCCAAGCCCTCTCGGAATATGATTTTTCTTGACTTAAAATGTATATTGTATAAAGGCTTATCTATGTACCTTAAATTGATATGAAATAATATAAAAATTAAAACAAATCTATTATAATTCTATCAAATAATTAAAGAAATGTACATTCTTTCATTTCTTTTATCTATTAAAACTTAAACACATTTCCTCTTTTAGATGTTACAACCTTAAAAATGCAGAGTAAAAGGCACAGAACTTGTAGATAGAATTATAACAGAACTGACACTTTATAAAAAGCATTTCAACCCATTCAAGACAGGTAGAACATGTAGAATGCCTTCTATATTCCTGCTGTGTGGAAAATTACATCAATACATTTAAAGATTTTTATTAGGATATATCTTCTGGTTTGGGATAAGATAAATATAGGATTAGGGCTGTAACGGGTACCCC
>PRKT01000383.1:346498-383952 GCA_003671525.1 Saccostrea glomerata | reverse complement strand
CCCCCCCCCCCCCCTCCTTTCAAATTTGCCTACATAAGACAATGATAAAAAGGGCAAAATAAAAACGGTGACGAAAATACAGAATACAGAAATACATTCTGTAGTATTTGGAAAACGTTCAACATGTGTATTATCAGTACATTTGATTCATATAAATAACAAGAAAAAGCTAACAAGAAAAAGTTCCAAGATTATTTCATTCTTTGAGTATTTTGATAAAGGCAAAGAAAATTTAAAACATAATGAAATCATGCATAATGTAATGAAAAACATGGTTATTTCTTAATAAAATGATTTTTTTTTGTTTTTTTATTCTGTACTTGATAGGTTAAGGACAAAAAAGAAGAGGAGGCACTGAAGCAGTACCTGGAGGACGTCAAGTTTTCTGCTCAGGAGGACATCATCAGAATGTAAGTAAGGGGAGGATCACAAATTTTCTGCTCAGGGGGACATCATCAGAATGTAAGTAAGGAGAGGATCACAAGTTTTCACTCAGGAAGATATCATCAGAATGTAAGTAAGGGGAGGATCACAAATTTTCTGCTCAGGGGGACATCATCAGAATGTAAGTAAGGAGAGGATCACAAGTTTTCACTCAGGAGGATATCATCAGAATGTAAGTAAGGGGAGGATCACAAATTTTCTGCTCAGGAGGACATCAGCAGAATGTAAATAAGGAGAGGATCTCAAGTTTTCACTCAGGAGGATATCGTCACTCAGGAGGATATCGTCAGAATGTAAGTAAGGAGAGGATCACAAGTTTTCAGCTCAGGAGGACATCAGCAGAATGTAAGTAAGGAGAGGATCTCAAGTTTTCAGCTCAGGAGGATATCAACAGAATGTAAGTAAGGAGAGGATCACAAGTTTTCTTCTCAGGAGGATATCATCAGAATGTAAGTAAGGAGAGGATCACAAGTTTTCATATCAGGAGGATATCGTCACTCAGGAGGACATCAGCAGAATGTAAGTAAGGAGAGGATCACAAGTTTTCACTCAGGAGGATATCGTCACTCAGGGGGACATCAGCAGAATGTAAGTAAGGAGAGGATCTCAAGTTTCAGCTCAGGAGGACATCAGCAGAATGTAAGTAAGGAGAGGATCACAAGTTTTCACTCAGGAGGACATCGTCAGAATGTAAGTAAGGAGAGGATCACAAGTTTTCAGCTCAGGAGGATATTGTCACTCAGGAGGACATCAGCAGAATGTAAGTAAGGGGAGGATCACAAGTTTTCACTCAGGAGGACATCGTCAGAATGTAAGTAAGGAGAGGATCACAAGTTTTCAGCTCAGGAGGATATCAGCAGAATGTAAGTAAGGAGAGGATCACAAGTTTTCAGCTCAGGAGGACATCAGCAGAATGTAAGTAAGGAGAGGATCACAAGTTTTCACTCAGGATGATATCGTCACTCAGGAGGATATCGTCAGAATGTAAGTAAGGAGAGGATCACAAGTTTTCAGCTCAGGAGGATATCAGCAGAATGTAAGTATGGAGAGGATCACAAGTTTTCACTCAGGAGGATATCATCAGAATGTAAGTAAGGAGAGGATCTCAAGTTTTCACTCATGAGGATATCGTCACTCAGGAGGACATCAGCAGAATGTAAGTAAGGAGAGGATCTCAAGTTTTCAGCTCAGGAGGATATCAGCAGAATGTAAGTAAGGAGAGGATCTCAAGTTTTCACTCAGGAGGATATCGTCACTCAGGAGGATATCGTCAGAATGTAAGTAAGGAGAGGATCACAAGTTTTCAGCTCAGGAGGATATCAGCAGAATGTAAGTAAGGAGAGGATCTCATGTTTTCACTCAGGAGGATATCGTCACTCAGGAGGATATCGTCAGAATGTAAGTAAGGAGAGGATCACAAGTTTTCAGCTCAGGAGGATATCAGCAGAATGTAAGTAAGGAGAGGATCTCAGGTTTTCACTCAGGAGGATATCGTCACTCAGGAGGATATCTTCAGAATGTAAGTAAGGAGAGGATCACAAGTTTTCAGCTCAGGAGGACATCAGCAGAATGTAAGTAAGGAGAGGATCTCAAGTTTTCAGCTCAGGAGGATATCGTCACTCAGGAGGACATCAGCAGAATGTAAGTAAGGAGAGGATCACAAGTTTTCACTCAGGAGGACATCAGCAGAATGTAAGTAAGGAGAGGATCTCAAGTTTTCACTCAGGAAGACATCGTCAGAATGTAAGTAGGGGAGTATCTCAAGTTTTTTTCTGCTCAAGTCCCGCTCAGGAGGACATGTAAGTCAGAATGTAAGTCAGGGGGAGGATCAAAAGATATTAACTCATGTGGTTATATCTTCAGAATGTAGGTAAAGGAGGCATCACAAGTTTAAGATTAAAAATTAAGACGAACCTACAGTAAATTTCTAATGACAGATGTGACCATTCATAGGGTTATATGCTTTCTCCTCTCGGTTACTCGATCCCACCTCTGGAATTTCCAGAGGAGGGGGTTTGTGTTCCATGCCCTGTTCACTATTTTTTAAATTTTATAGATTTCTTTTTTTTAGTTTGATCTTATTTTTCATTACAACGAGTAATTTTTCTAAACCTTAAAATATACAGAGTGATCAACTGTATTTTTGAACCGAGTTGGATTAACAGTTTTATTTTTATGGTGCAATGTTAGCCCAAAATTAGTTAAAAGGTGTATTTCTTTGAAGCAGGGATGCTTGAAAATGTTTTTGGGAGTTGAACTATGTTCAATCTCCTATGGTCATCACGAATTATAATGCGCAGTAATCTGTGTTGATTATAAAGAGCCGAAAGCGAGGATGTGGTGTCGCCCGATTTACTCCGATGATATTCTACAGAAAACATACATAAACATCCGCCACAAATAGTTCATGTCATTTTCTCCTGAATTGATCTAATTTTCATAATTTGAAAAGTAAGTAAACCCTTACCAAACTGATATGTTTGCCGCAGGCCTGCAGCAAGTCTGCTGCAAGCTTGCAGCAAACAAAATTGTTCACAGAAATAATAATTACTTGTTCGCAGATGATTGCCGCTAGCTGCGATCTTGCGGCAAACATTGCAGCAATTGCTGCAAGCTTGCAGCAAAGTCGCAGGAACCCAACATGTGTGCAGGAACATTGCAAGAAACATACACGCCAATTTAATGTTCGCAGCAAGTTCGCAGGAAACTTTTCACCATTCAAATGTTTGCAGGAAGTTCACAAGAACATTAAACAAGTTAAATCAGCCAATGAAACGCAGATTGTACTGGGTCAACACAAAACTGGCCATTTTGAAATGTTGGAATTGAAGTTGTACATGTTTCAGTATTTTGGTAGGAATATACATCGATTTGAATGATTAAAGGTGCCAAACTCTGGGTGTAGGTGTTTACTCTATCAATGATATCTAATTGGTAAGAAATGATTTTGATACATTTTGATATTTGAAAGAATATTTCTTAAAAGCACGTTTGAGTAACTGGTGTAAATGCTAGTTCAAATCTAAATCTGTTTCTTTTGAATTTCAGTCCTCTTTTGATATCACATATATATACTTCTTAAAAGTATTAATGGACCCAAATCAGTTAAATTTTATAAAATTAATTAGAAAATGTGCAATCACAAAAATATTCATTAAAAATTATATTTTAAGTTTTTAAAGTTCATATAAAAAGCTATCATGCACTTTCATTTTAAAAAAGTATGAAAACTTTGTCTAGGAACGTAAAGAGGGCCTATCATAACTTCATAAAACTGAATCTTTTCAGAAACATGTGGTGGATTTTTTTCTCTAGACTTAAAATATTTAGGTCAGGACAAAAGCTTTCTGTGAACTTGCTGCTTGTACAAATTTAGGAATGTGCCAAAACCATAAGGAAATTGTTTGCTGCAAGTTAGCAGCAATGTTTGCTGCAAGCTTGCTGCAATGTTTGCGGCAAGCTTGCAGCAATGGTTGCTGCAAGCTTACAGCAATGTTTGCAGCAGGCTTGCAGCAATGTTTGCCACAAGCTTGCAGCAAGGTTCCCTTATTTGGAAAATCCAATGTTTGCTGCAGACTTGCAGCAAACCTCATTTGCATGGTAAAATGTTTGCAGCAAGCTTGCTGCAAACTTGCCGCTAACTTGCTGCAAACACCAAGGCTTTGTATAGCCTGTCATGCTTTCTTTGGCTACATTGCCGCAAGCTTGCAGCAATGTCTTCTGCAAGCTTGCAGCAATGTTTGCTGCAGACCTGCAGCAAATATTTGCAGGAAAGCATTTTTTTCGGTAAGGGAATGTAATGATAAAGTAATCTTATTTTGAATATTAGATTTCGTTAAAAGTAAAAGAAAATTATAAAGAACCTTAAAAGTTTTTTCGTAATGGAACTCATTTTCAGTGTAGCGTCATACACTGAAAGAGAAAAGAACGACAAATTTACACATACTGACGGCAAGCGGTGAATCCAGTCTTTTCGATGTCCGGCGGTCCTGGATTTTTAGCAATATCTTTTTTACCGGTGCAGAGAATTTATTCCAACTTTTCATGAATATTTCTTTGGTTTGAATTAATTCAATGGTGCATTATAACTTTAGGAAATATGCGTTTTTATCAGTAAATCAGCAGCATCACCTTACAAAAGCGTTACATCTATAGTACTCTGTTATAAATGTTACTAGTAAAACCAAAAACGGACATCCATGTTTTCGTAAAATCGCGATTAAAAGCAAGAACATGAAGTATATTTTTTTAATAAAAGGAAATTATCATTTACATACCAGATAATTTGTACGCACACAGACTCTCACATAAACCACTGTTTTTAAGTTTGGTCCATTTTGGTGCTTTTTTCCTCACAATATTAAAAAAGATTTAGTTCTGACGTATTCCATGTATAATGTTCGTGTAACTGAAATACATTTATATTCACAGAGAAATTTTATATAACAAACCTGTTAGCTCTTAAAAAGATGCTGTGTTAAAATGCACATTATATCAAAATTGATATTATTCCTGCGAAACTGAAATTTTCATTACACGTACATGAGTAAAGATGCAAAGGAAAATATATATAACAAATTTTAAGACTGCATGTGAGCAGTGAATTCTGTAAATGATCAACCGCCTCTTAATATGAACATATTTTGCAATGGGAAACCGAAATTATTTGTAGGATTAAAAAGTAATAGAAGGTGCACAACGGCAATATGTAATAAAGATTCTATGAAAATTTCGTTCAGTGGTGTAAGAGGAGTTGCGGATAAGAGATGGGTATACCTTAAGCGAAACAAACAGATGAAAGGAATTCATAATTAAGAGAATAAATAAATACCCTCCCGCTTTTCAAGCAGGGGTATAAAAAAGGACTAATGAAGGCAGGCAAGCATTATGGCCCATCCATTTTTTTTTCTATTCAATGTCTCTGAATGTCTTTCTTAATTAAGATTGTTGCAACACAAAGAATTTGAAACAGTTTTCTGTATTTGAAATAATATTTATTAATATTGTTTACTCACTTAACCTCCCGATCAAAGATTTTATTATACACCATGTTCAACTCCCATGATTGCGTTCAGTTCTTTGATTTTATGAGGTTGGTAAAAAAGAAAACTGATAAACTTACAGCTCCAGTGTTTTTATCCACGAAGTACTAGAGAAGAGAGCAATAAGGGCTTATTTTATTGGACAGTGTAACCAGCAAATTAACTATAAGACGTATAAACAGCAAGCAAGCCGGGCTACAGGGAAAGGGAATTATACAATTTTTTTATGGTTCTCTTTTAATCAGGCTAAAAGATTAAAAATACTCAGTTACAGATTTCTACTTAGCAGAGTACTGTATACAGGGTTATTTTCGCCCCGTGTTACTTTCGCCCTTTTGAACTTGTGAACAATTTTGCCCCGTTTTAAATTCGCCCAGTCATAGTTCTGTTTAAGAAATTATGACGTGTTATTTGAATTCGCCCCGTTTTAAATTCGCCCAATCAAGGAGAGGGGGAAAGGGGCGAAAATAAAACGGGGTCGAAAATTTCCCTGTATACAGTATTCAGGAACAGAACTAACAGTAATTTTTTTTTATGTACATGTTTACCAAGAAGCGAATTGTTATCTTTTCTAAAGTATCTAAGTATAGTTGTAGTGAATGAACTTATAATTTTTGTTTTAGTTAAGCAGAGTTTCCAGAAGTGTTTGTTTTAATTGAGCTTACAATTGTATGTTTTGATCGAAAAAAATACAAAAAAACTGAAGTACATCTATTATTGTTTGTATTGATTGAGCAGGGTTTTGTGAAACTGAACTCTCAACTGCTTGTTTTGAAGGAGCGCGGTTTTTATGACTTTAACTAACAGCTGTTTGTTTGTTTGTCTGATCAGGGTTACCCGGAAGTGGACCAGTAGGTTGTACACGGAGGAGAAGACGAGGCGGATCCATGAAGAGGAGGAGTGTATAGACCAGGAGATTCCGGCCAGGACCGCCATGCTGAACCTGATGAACCGAGTCCAGAGGCAGATGATGCTCCAGAAGTTCAAAGGGAAATGGGTAAAATATAATCTGATTATAACGGTAACATGATGAAACATATGAAGACAACGAACAGTATTCGAGATCAAAAGTCCGTGAAACAAGACAAAATTAGACATTTCAAAACATCGATCGGATTAGATGCCATAGAGAAATGAGCATCCCCAAATATGATCCAAAAAGCCGTATCAAAAAAGCAAAATTTAAAGTTCAAAGGTGAGGATAACGAGAATAAATTAGACGCCTTCATTTTAGTTGGAAGAAATGGATAGTTCGTAGGTTAAAAAATAATTTGTTTCAACAAATCTCCGATTTTAAAAATTAATTTGATTTTAAATGCATGAAAATTATTACATAATAAGTATTTCATTGAAGACAGAAATAGTTTTGAGTCGGGCCATTTTAAGCCAGTTGGTCGCGAGAGTACATCCAAACATTTGTATTTGAGACTTGACCTAAACATCAAGAACGGCATGTGTTAACTTAAAGAAGAAGCTGTGCTTATGTTATCATGCATTTTTTTCAACGCTTATTTTCACACCATAATTATAAGACAGTGGTATCAGAAATTGTGAAAACGAAATATTTTATCATAAACTGCTCCCATCGAGCTGGACTACTTTCAAAAAGAAGATGGATTTCAAATAAATTTTGTTAACAAAGTTTTAGACCTTGGTCTTCAAATATGTGAAGATGTGTGAAAATTCAAACTGCAGAGATTTGGAATCGCCATTTTGTATCCATACAATCACTATTTATTTATAAAAGTCTTAGGAATAAGCTTTCGGATTACATTATTGTATGTTATAAGATACAAACATTTCTTCAACAGATCAACGTCACCAACAAGAAAAAGTCAGAAAAGGCCGAAAAGCAGGAAGAAAACCTGACTGAACAAGACCGGAAACTCCGTAAGCTCCGAACCAGGAGCCGAAAAGAAACTAAAGTTGTCACGTAAGTAATGTCAATACATTTTTGTTGCTTAAGTCTTGCTCTCTGCTCAGATCATATATTCTGTATTTTTTTTTTCTGCTATAATGACAATTGTCTGAAATGGGTGTAAAAATAATGAATCTTTTTTAAAGAATTATAGTACCTTCAAAGATACGGTTAGGGTCTTTTTGAGATGGTTCGGGATAAAGCAGCAGGGAAGACAGTAAGAAGATAAAAAGTGAAGATGACAAAGTCATCAATTTCATCAATCTGTTAAATTACAATGGAAATCATAAATCCACTTAACAAAGTAGTCGTGAAAAGGTGACAAAATGGGCCTCTGAAAGTTCAAGAGGGTGTGGGTAGGGTGTGTGTCAAGAGTCATGAGTATTCATCCCCAGAGAAAACGAATATCTGTAGACAGTTTAGTGCGTTAAGTTTTCCTTTGTATGGAAAACACTAAATACATGTGACGTTTGACATAATAATTTATTTCATAAGTAATAAGGTCATTATTGAATTTCTTGATCACATGTACAAGTATTTGTTATTGCATGTAGCTTCCTTTTTAGCTCAACTGAGCCGAAGGCTCAAGTGAGCTTTTCTGATCAAAATTTGTCCGTTGTCTGTCGTTGTTGTCGTTGTCGTTGTTGTCGTTGTCGTCATCTTAAACTTTTCACATTTTCATCTTCTTCTCAAGAACCACTGGGCCAATTTCAACCAAACTTGGCACAAAGTATCCTTGAGTGAAGGGGCCCGTACGAAACAGTCCGGGCGGCTTAGACACGGCTCAGGCACGGATTCCGTCTCCAGAAACCCGTGCTTTAGCATTCCGTGCTCCTATGTAAAGTATGTATGGAAAGCCGTGCCTAAAAGTGGTCGAGGCACGGACACGGCACGGGATATTGGCCGAAATATTTAAATGAGATCACACGGTTTTACAAAACCCGTGTCAGAAAGCCGTGCTAGTTTCCATATATGGACTCACGGATTCTGTAAACCCATGTCTGAAACCCGTGTCCTTTTCCGTATATGGAGACACGGTTTTTTGGAACCCCGTGTCAAAAAAGCCGTGCCATATACCATAAAAGGAGTCACGGGATCTGTGCATTTTTTTAGATCTAGGTCATGGCCTTTAGAGAATCTCCTGATGTAACTGTGGATGCCAAAATGATGACTGAAACCAAACTAACTTCACATTGCTTTACATTAATGCTTAGTTTTAGAATTTCAAAAGTTAAAAATCTTACATGAATGTGTCCATTTACTTTCTGTTAAAGATTAACTTTATCAGTTACAATCCATGCTAGTTTTTAATTAAGATTTTAATGATAATGTACAATATTCAATTGTAATTTAATCTAGTAGCTAAGTTTGCACAATCTGAGAAAAAAATTAGTTTTTAATAAAACTTTCACTAGCACAGTAAATTATGTCACATAAAATATATACTATAAAGGATTAGTGAAAGTCCATCTAAAGTCATTCAAATAAACCTAAACTATTTCTTCATGTTCATTGTCAACATTGCAACACAGGAAGATCATGAAAATTGAAAAATTGACTTATTTATTCTAGGTAACACTTACTGCATTTAGTTCAAAAAGAAGAAATTATCCCAGACTGACATAAATACAATTCCAACTGACATCTATTAGTTTAAAATCCTTTAACTAGAGCAAAAAGACACATTCTTAGCTCATGACCATGAATCCCTCCAATTTAATATTCAACTAAAGGAAGTTATGATTAAGCATGCCCAGTAAAAAGCCGTGAGATATAAATAAATAGTTTGAAGCAAAACCCGCCTGAGTTAAAAACCATCTCCCTGGGACACGGATTCCGTGACTTCTCACGGGTTTCTGTGAGCAAGGACTCTTCACTTTCAGACACGGAAGCCGTGTCCGTGTCTTGGACATGCAGAACCCGTGCGGCTTTTTTAAAACCCGTGCGGATTCTCTGTCTTAGCCGTGCCCAAGCCGTGCCTATTCCGCCTCGAACTTTCGTAGGAGGGATTCAAATTTGTTCAAATGAAGAGCCACGCCCTTTTCCAAGGGGAGATAATCATGAATTTGTTAAAAATTAATGGCATTATTAAAACATCTTCTTCTCCAGAACCACTGGGCCAGGAAAAATGAAACTCATGTGGAAGCATCCTCAGGTAGTGTAGATTCAAGTTTGTTCAAATCTTGACCCCCGGGGCAAGGGTGGGGCCAAAATGGCCGACCCTAGTTTTACATAGGAATATATAGGAAAAATCTTTAAAAATCTTCTTCTCCAGAACCACTGGGCCAGGAAAGATGAAACTCATGTGGAAGCATCCTCAGATAGTGTAGATTCATGTTTATTCAAATCATTGACCCCCGGGGCAAGGGTGGAGCCAAAATGGCCGACCCTAGTTTTACATAGGAATATATAAATAAAATCTTTAAAAGTCTTCTTCTCCAGAACCACTGGGCCAGGAAAGATGAAACTCATGTGGAATCATCCTCAGGTAGTGTAGATTCACATTTGTTTAAATCATGACCCCCGGGGCTAGGGTGGGGCCAAAATGGCCGACCCAACTTTTACATAGGAATATATAGGAAAAATCTTTAAAAATCGTCTTCTCAAGAACAACTGGGCAAGGAAAGATGAAACTCATGTGGAATCATCCTCAGGTAGTGTAGATTCAAGTTTGTTCAAATCATGACCCCCGGGGCTAGGGTGGGGCCAAAATGGCCGACCCAAGTTTTACATAGGAATATATAGGAAAAATCTTTAAAAATCTTCTTCTCAAGAACCACTGGGCCAGGAAAGATGAAACTCATGTGGAATCATCCTCAGGTAGTGTAGATTCAAGTTTGTTCAAATCATGACCCCCGGGGCTAGGGTGGGGCCAAAATGACTGACCCTAGTTTTACATAGGGATCTATAGGGAAACCTTTTAAAATCTTCTTTTCAAGTACTTCAAAGCTATGATTAGTGATATTTATATGGAATCATCCTCAGGTAGTGTAGATTCTAGTTTGTTCAAATGATGAACGCCTTGAAGGGGGGGGGGAGTAAATTCAAGCCCGATGTGCTCAGGTGAGCACTGTGGCCCCTGGGCCTCTTGTTAGAAATTGTTTTTCATTGAGCATCTTTTTGCATATCGAATCAAATGAGAAGCAAAACCATAATGCAAATCACATGACTTTGTCTTAACAAATATTCCTCTTTTATTTTCCTTACACTGAATATGTTGTTTCCCTTTAATTTTAGGTGGCAGGATGAATATTAAAGATGCAACAGTGGATTTCTTTGTAAAAAAAATTTTTATTATAATTATTCTGGAATTAAACGCAATCTGCCTTTTTAAAATTTTATCTTTGTAATAAAAAAGTTTCATAAATTACATGTACCTGTATTTAGCCTGAAAGTGATCTTTAAAATGGATATAGCAAACTAGATAACTTACAGCTGCTTATAATGTTAGTTGGTTTAATTTAAACAAAAAGGTTTAGATTGCTGTGGTCCATCGCTTTTAGGAAACATGTATTATCATTCGGGTTATAATTAAAATCATATGGCATATTATACATGTATCGGTTTCTTCTGTCTACCCAATCTTGCCGAACATTTACTGGAATTTTAATGTTTTGAATTTCGCTAAACGGAGGCCAAGATTAATGGGGTTTTTTTTTTAAATATACACTTAAGGAAGCCCGTTATGCATAAATTTTCCCATGTTTCCCACTATTGTTGATGTCCCTGGCATACTATACTAACAAGACGGTGATTCCTTATATTTCAATTTCATTGTGAAATAAAATTGTGAATTTAGACTTTAAAAATGCAGACATAGATTCAAATTACACGAGGATTCCCATCCCAATTTCAATAGGCCTCTCCGACTGATATCAAACACAACGGCAGTCGCACGAAATTTTCATGCATATTTGGCCTCCTTAGCGTCAGACTCAGAGACAGATGCGCACGAGATTTGCATGTATACTAGGCCTCCTTAGCTCCTGACCTATCGACCTGCCTAATTAACATTCCGGCAGAATTATCAGGAAATCAATCCCGCTTACTTTCAAAGGGTTATTATAGAGAAAAAATTCATAAATGGAAATATTTACTGTAAAATTTTATAAAAACAAAATTAGATCATAAATTAACTTATAAAGTTATCATAAGTTATTTAAACTAATCTTATTAAGCTATTATAAATACAGAAGAAAAAAAATATGAGTAGGTTTATTAGCTACTAGTACTTTCCAAAAACAAAGTAATTTAAATGTAATTTCATTTATTAAATCTAAAAAAATAGTTATAATTATTCTTTAAATTAATTCAACACAACTCAGATGTCAACAATGTTGAAATCATCCTTATACATCAAAGACTGATTTACCGAATTTCTCCGTGAGAAAGAAAAAGATATCACATGTACATTTAATTTAAAAAAAAACCAAAATCATACAATATCATCTCAAATCACATGCCCTTTAAATCTACAGAAAAGACAATCTGGGAAAAACCCACTTTTCTTCAAAAAGATAATTATGCGTTCAAAAGTATGCAATTTTCATTAAAAAAAACAATCACATAAGGCCATTCGGTCGATCGATCCCTTAAAAATGTTTAGTAGCCTTCTCTCGACCTACTGATTAAAAATGGCCCGACTCAAACTTTTTTTACATTCTACGACACAATTTTTTTTCTTTTTATTCCTCTTATCTCGTCAACATTTATGTTTAGTTAGCTAATTTCAGATAGGATCCACTTCATTTTTTAAAAATATTTTTATAGTTTTTGGGAGTTGAACTATGTTCAGACTCCCTAGGCTGTCACGCGATTTCTAGCGCAGTAATTTTACAATGAAATATATAGCGGCAGTTGTGGTGTTTCTGTGTCGCCCAATTTACTCCCCTGTGATATTCAATACAAACTCGTACCAGTGTATATAAACTCGAAGAAACTTCCGCAATAAAAATAGTCCATCTCATTTTTCTGAATCAATCTAATTTTCATAAATGATTTGAAAGTAAATGAAATAGAATTTTATTTAACTTAATTTGAATAGCATATTTTTGTCATCTTTCTTGAGAAATGACACATGAATTTTGATTTCCGTATGAAAAAAAAGTCCCAGTTTTCCGTCATTTATCATTCGGCAATCCTCGGCTGACTCAACTACGCTCCATTACAAAAAGTGCTAGGTCATCCAAGGGGAAACAACTGGTCTGACTGGTTTGACATTGACGCGATTGTCTAAATATAGAGACGTAAACAAAGATGTAAGGAAAGGAACGCTAAAGGTTTAACCCAACTTCTTTCAATTTGTTTCAGCAATAAAGAGACAGAACAACGTTTCTTAAAAAAAAAAACTGCGGAAAATATTTATTTGCTCTGACAAGTAAAATGATCTGTTAGACTGGAAAATTTTTGTCAGACCAGATACATGTAACTTATTTTTTTTACGTTGGTAAAGGGAAAAAATAATAGCATTAAAGTTTGTTGATATTCTATCACACAATTTCAAATGACATTAATTTTGCATCCTTAATTTCATGAATTTATCAGCATTCAGTTGGTCACGTGTACAACACCAAATCTGAACTTGAAAAATGTGTGTGTACTTGTATTGCAGTATTACATTATAAAATGTATCATTTGATTTTATTATATAATTAAAACAGTTATAAGATTAATGAATACATGCGTATGCACGGACACAACAGTATAATAATCCCAATGATCGATCTGTGAGAAAGATCGTTACTCATGATAACAACTATTTTTATGCGCCCGATCGATAGATCCAGGGCGTATATTGTTTTTGTCCTGTACTGTCTGTCTGTCTGTTTGTTTGTCCCAAACTTTAATCTTCACCATAACTTTTGAACCATGAAAGATAGAGACTTCATACTTGGTATGTATAATCCACTAATTAAGCTCTTTCAATTGACACCAAGCTCAATGACCTTGTGACCTTGACTGTGGCCTATAAGCTAAAAATAGCTTTTTTCTGTAAACTTTAACCTTCGCCATAACTTTTGAACCATGAAAGATAGAGATTTTATATTTGGTATACAAACTCCACTAATCAGGTTCTTTCAAATAACATCAAGGTCAATGACCTTGTGATTTGACATTGACCTTAGTGCTACAAATAGCTTTTTCCGAACTTTGTTGCCGCCGGGCGCATTGTGTTTCAGATAACAATGTTCAACTCCCATGAGTACGTTCAGTACTTTGATTTATATTGGTTACATGCTTAAAACAAAGATATTTTTTTTCTTTCAAAAAATCAATACCTCTCAACCCCGCCGAGAAAATCATTATAGTAAACTTTAAATTTAAGGTAACGCATAGATGATCTATTACAGTTAGCAAAGAGCGAAATTGGTCTCAAATATTACGTAATTTAAACGACAAAATTATGGGAATTGAAACTGTCGTTTCAGTAATTGAAGTTGTACTAGTAGCTTTAGTTTCGATTTTTCTAGGTGTAGGTGTATATTTCCAAATCGAAATAGATACAATAAGAAACAAAGATTTAGGTTATATAAGGAGTGAATTAAAGACAATGAGATATAATTTTGGAAAGGATATAAAGAGTGAAATACAAACAACAAAGGACAATTTTGGAAAGGAAATACGTGATATAAAGAGTGAAATACAAACAACAAAGGACAATTTTGGAAAGGAAATACGTGATATAAAGAGTGAAATACAAACAACAAACTTACAAAGGACAATTTTGGAAAGGAAATACGTGATATAAAGAGTGAAATACAAACAACAAAGGACAATTTTGGAAAGGAAATACGTGATATAAAGAGTGAACTACAAATAACAAAAGACCGTTTTGGTATAGAAATACGTGCTGTAAAGAGTGAAATAGGGGAAGCAAGGAACAATCTTCTCGAGGTAATACACGAAATAAAGAATGAATTGAATGAAATGAGAAACAATTATGAAGATAGCATACATGAAATTAAAAGCCATTTTAACGAAGAAACAAACGAGATAAAATATGAACTTGAGACAATCGGGAGGGACGCAGCTGAGAAAATAAATAACTTAAAGATTAAAATGGAGGTAATAAAAACAGATTTTGAAACCATTGTTGAAACACATGCGTATTTTGGATCTTTACTTTCGGTTCAGACAACAAAGGGTTTATTTGTCGACGAGCTGTTGCAGACAGAACTCCATAAAGGTATGATCGATAATTTAAAAATTAATTATTCAAAGTAGTTTTAACACGATAACGGTCGATACACGTGTGGTATAATCCTAACAATGGAGTTTTATGAAGAGACTTACTTTTACAATTGACGATTGACTTATACAATTTTAACAGGGACCAACTCCAATTACTTAAGTGTAAAAGTCAGCTATCGAATGTAAAAGCAAGTCTTTTCATAAAACTCCAATGATGAATGATTTTAAAATTGTCAACACCATTGCCATATCGACATAAGGAAGAATACTAGAGCATTATTAGATATATTTATTCTTGAATGAAAAGATTTAATTTTAATGAACTTTTGGTGCAGTATTTTAGGTCACCCAAGTAAACCTTTTGATATCAGTTTTTATCTGTCGTCGTCCGTCGTGTGTTAACATTTGAACATTTTCAACTTTTTCTCTGCAACCGCTCAACCGATTTCAGCCAAATTTGTCATTCATGGGTGAAGGGGAACAGAAATTTTGAATTTCATGTCCCTGCCCCCTATATTCTGAGGGTAGGGGCCAAAACCACTAAAATAGATGCAACAATTAAAAGTGTGCATCTTTGCTCCTGGAATTCAAGCAGTACAATTGTTGGCATGATTGTAATCAGCATTGAGTCCTCTACCAAAATTGTGGCCCCAGGGTCAGGGGTTCTTATGCTAGAGCTGCTTCCTATTGATTATATAGTGAACTTGCATAAAGTCTTTAAAAGTCTTCTTCTGTGATACTGGGTTTTAAACAAACTAAACAAGTACAAAGTTATGACGAAAAAGAATGTCTCTTCCAAAATTGTGCATTTCATGAACCAAAGGTCAGGGGTTCTAGTATTAGGGCTGGGCTCTATTTATTTTATAGTGAAATTGCATATATTTTTCAACACTTCTTCTCTGCTTCTGGATATTAAATAAACTAACCAAGTATTAAGATATGATGAGCAAGAATATCTCTTCCAAAATTGTGAATTTCATGACCCCTGGATCAAGGGTTCTGCTGTTAGATCCGGGATCTATTGATTATAGTGAAATTGCATAAATTCTTTAACTTGACATTCAGATATATCGACGACGTATTGTCAATTAATAATGGTAATTTCCATTCCTACGTCGATACGATATATCCTGGTAAACTTGGGATGAAAGATGTCACAAAGTCCGAAACTTCTGTTTCATGCTTGGATATTTTACTTGAAAAAGACACTAATAGTAATCTAACAACCAAGCTATATGATAAACGTGATGACTTTAACTTTTCTATCGTCAACTTCCCTTACTTATGCAGCAATATACCTTCATCACCTGCATACGGAGTATATATATCTCAGTTGATTCGATATGCAAGAGCATGATCTACGTATGAACAATTTCTAAAACGAGGTAAATCATAGACAAGCAAGTTGATGGAACAAGGATATCAGCAGTCTAATTTAAAGTCATCATTTCGTAAGTTCTATGGTCGATGCAATGACCTTGTCAGCAAATACAATTTATCATGGTCAGAGTCAATTATTTATACACTGAATTGACGATCGATTTTGTCCGTTATTTCCTGATCAGAACAAGGAGCACATGGCGGGTGTGACCGGTCGACAAGGGATGCTCACTCCTCCATGGCACCTGATCCCACCTCTGATGTTTCGGAGGTCCTTGTTTGCCGTGCTCTTATTTTGAATTGTTGTATGGACTTTGAGATTGAATACTGTTCGTTATGTCCATATCCTTCTTGAAAATCTTCTTCTCTGCTCCTGGATATTAAAACCAATGAACTATGTACATTTGGGAAAGATGTGAATTTCAGAACGTTGTATCTGGACAGGAGTCTATTGATTTTTAGAGAATGTGCATAATTCATTTAAAGATCTTCTTTAATTTCTGCTCCTGGGTATTAAATCAATGAGCTATGTACAGTACATAGTTATAGTGAGGAATGATGCCTGTTCTAAAGTTGTGAATTTCAAGGCCCCTTGGTCAGGAGTTCTGGTTTTAGGGCCGTTCTTAATTGTATATATATTGAACATGCATGAATTCTTTCAAATTCTAATTTCTTTGTTCCTGGTTTTTATGTCAATGATCTAAGTAAATATTCATAAGGAAAAATGGTGCCTCTTCCAAAATGGTTTATATCAGTTCCCCTGGGTCAGGGGTTAGAGTAAGGGCGGTTATAAAGCGCATAGTCTGAAAATAAATTTATGCTTTAAAATCTGCCCTATTTTATTAATCAACTATTTATGATGAAATAAAATTTCTGATAATATTTCCAAAATTTTGAACATCATTGTACATGTATGTTGCCTCAGGGTCAGAGGTTTATTTGGAATGGGGTGTGTAACAACTGGTTATAAAGTGGAAAAAATATTTTCTCTGTGGTACTCTGATCTACTTTGGGGTTTTAAGTAAACCAAAGTATATCAGCATGCTAAATGTATATTTATGATAAGCAATGGTGCCGCTAAAAATTGTTTATTTCATGGCCTCTGGTTTAAAACAATTGTTTGAAAGTTGTTACACGGTACTCAGGTGACCTTTAAGGCCCATGGGCCTTTGTTAAACTTAAGGATACAGAGACACATTCCATAATGTTTCACAAAATATCCAAAGGTTTTCAATTAATGAATTTCCATTTCAAGAAAAATCCTCAAAAATTTCATAATTTCTTACCCGTCTTAAATAAGGAAATAGGGAACAGACTTTTTATTCATTTTTTCAGGCCCAAACATCCATCAAATTAATATTTAAAGATCACACATATTGGATAAAGTCGTTAAGTGACAGCTTTTCGTTACCTTTATAGTCTTTTTCATATAATAACCTTATTAGACAGAAATAAAAGATTTTTCGAGACAGATCACTGGTTTGGGAGTCGTTTTTTTATTATTAAAAATACTTATTAATTAAGCACCCAAAGTATCTTAATTATAACCCGTTTTTATCGCCTTGTATTTAGATTCTACAAAGTTCAGTTTAGCATCGCTACATAGAACAGTCTACATGTCAGGAAACAAGAAAATTCTCAGCAATATTAACTTTCCGTCAGCAGTGTCAGGATCTGGAGAAGAATCTTTACAACGGTACGAGGGAGCTAGAACTGATAAAAGAATATCAGAGAAGGACGATTTGAGGCTGAGATTCATTGCGCGGTTTGATATAAAAAAGACGTGTAGGGGATTCTGTTTTATATTTGATGTGACATTCTGTGATGAAAAATTTGATATGTTTTATTACGGAGGCTATCTACCGCATTGTCTAAGTATGTATGCCGCATGTGATACAAAATCTGTGTACTTGAAGTTTGAAAATCAACAATTGTTAAAACAAACTTTATTATCTCCTTGCTCTGAGGAAAGTAAGTTCACATTTGGATTCGAGGTCATTGTAAGTGGAATATACGGTTATGTAACCTTTAACGACCTACTTAGTGGAAGGGAACTTTATACATTTATTCCTGTTAACTTCTCCTTACCAATGATTCCAATGTTTGGTGTCTTTAACCCCGAGATTGCTGAATGTATGATCATGTTGATTTAGTATTAGACATAAGGGGCAAGGAAGGTATGATGTGAAAATATCTTATTCATTTTCTTCTCTTTGAACTGATTGTTCTATCCATGGTTTCAAATCGAATACATTTACTTCATATTTATATATTTTACTTCAAAAGACTTTAATTGTAATATACCATCCAAGTTTTATGAAAAACAAGATTACTTCAATTTTTCATTCGTAAACATCTTTTACCTATACAGTAATATATTTTCATCACCTTCAGACAGGGTTTATATCTCTCAGTTGATTTGATTCACAATAGCATGCTCTACGATAAATTAGGTTAGTAATTAATAAATAACTCGATGAAACAAGAAAATCAGCAGTCTCGTTTATAGTCTTCATTTCATTAGTTTTATGGATGGTACTATGTTCTTGTCGGCAAATACACTTCATCATTAAGTCTCCATATATTTCATCAGGAATTAGAAATTCAAAGAGCAAGAGCCATTTTGGACCTAAGAATTTCTAAAATGACAAAACTGCTCAGTTTAGACTGCAATGCCCTACTCATCACTTGGAGTGCTGGTGCCTACGATTTAAAAGATGAACTGAAGGCAACAATAAAGTTTTACCTGAAGAAATAAGCGATTTGAAGAAAGAAACAACTCTATAACTATAACAAGCAATTTCAGATGGAAAAATGCATAAAACGAGGAAGGATTTACAGGCAAAACGTAAAGATTTGCGTTCATTTCTTGATAAAATTGCTTATTGTTTTTCGTTACTTTCGGTTCGGACTACAAAAGCCTTATTTATTCATGACTTGTGGCAAAGAGAGCTTCGTGCATGTATATCGAATTTCAAAAGGCGTCTTAATAATTTTCTTTGAGATTTATTGTCAAACTAGAGGGAATGTACTGTAATAAAACTATTCTAAAACCATTCACAAATTAAGAGGATTGTCCTTAAAAGTCTCTCGAAAAACATAAATGCTACCGATTTCATAGGGGTTTTTTTATACAATGGCGATTTTTTTTTGCCATAAATTTCTTGGAGAATTGACGAAGGGGAATCATAAAAAGTACCAGACGTTATGTACTTAAAATACATAGATTAAATAAGAATATAAAAAAGATTTGGTTTTAGAGATAAAACGCTTCCTTAAGATAGTTTTTAGATTTAAAAATCATCAAAAAATCTTCAGATCCCGCTTAAGCACTTGTAAAAAATATTGCAATCATGATATACAATAAAGCGTCTCTTCATCAGGCGATCAAGGGTAGTCTAAAGGTGGCTTTGATACATGTATGTGCTAAAGGGTGGATTTTAAACCCTTTTAAAGTTATCATTACCGAGTTATCTTTAAAGCCCTCCCCTGCTTTCACGCATTTTAACGCATATATACCATTTCCTACGTAAAACCAGACATATGCCGTTTCCCTACAATCACGCATTTTCATGCACTTTTAAAAGTTTATTTAATTTCCACTTTATTGCCATATTCCTTCTATTTAATACTAGTTTAAATCTCATAAAATTAGAAAAGTTATTTTCTTATTAAAATTTCACATCATGATATTATTTACGCTAAACATGCGAGAAACTTGTACTGCCCTATAAAGTGCTTGCATTGTAATGCTATTGTTAAAAATAAGAACACTTTTTACATGATTGTCCAATGTATAAGGAAGTCAGAAAAATATTCAAGGTTACAAGTTGTCGATACCTTATCTTGTTTGCTTAATACAAATAACTTTGTATCTACAAAACAAATCTGTCTATATGTTAGAGACTGTTTTAATAGTAGTAACAAGGTTCCTACAACTAAATATTTTGTATTATATGGCTAACAAAACATTTCATGTATATTTGTGTTTGACTGCCAATAAAAAATTGAAATTATATTGTTTTCTTCCTTAAAATGAAGATAGGTTCTTTTAAAAAACCAATATCGTCTCATCCCTGCCGGGTATACATTACACTTAACTTAAAATTCAAGGTTACGCATATACAGGTATGTTTCTGAGCTAAACTGATCTCTTATATTAAGTGATTTAACTGCCGAAACTATAGTAAATGAAATTTTAGTTAGCGCAGTGCTTATGCTGATAGTTTCAATTTTCTTAGGTGTTATAATAAATTATATAGATTCAATGTGTAACAATTTAGTAAGGAAATACGTGATACAAGAAGTGAATTAGTTTTAACAAGGAATTATCTTCAGGATGTAATAAACAAAATGAAGAATGAGATGAAATTTGAACTTGAGATAATCAGGAACGATGCTGCTGAGAATATACATAACGTTAAAACTGAAATGGAGACTATCAAAAAAGAACTGGAATCCACTCTTCAAACCAATGCGTATTTTGCTGTTGAAAAAATAAATAAGATAAAGATTAAACTGGAGGTAATCAAAACTGATTTTGAATCCATTCTTGAAACACATGCGTATTTTTGATTCTTACTTTCGGTTCAGACAACAAAGGGTCTATATGTCGAAGAGTTGTTAGGAACAGAAGTCCATGAAGGTATGATCGATAATTTAAAAATTAATTATTCTAAGTAGTTTTAACACGATAACGGTCGATACACGTGTGGTATAATCCTAACAATGATCAATGATTTTAAAACTGTCAACACCATTGCCATATCGACATGAGGAAGAAGAGCATTATTAAATATATAAATTTTTTAATGAAAAGATTTAATTTTGATGAACTTTTGGTGCAGTATTTTAGGTCACCCGAGTAAATCTATTGATATCCGTTTTTGTCTGTCGTCGTCCGTCGTGTGTTAACATTTGAACATTTTCAGCTTTTTCTCTGCAACCGCTCAACCGATTTAAACCAAATTTGACATAAAGCATTCATGGTTGAAGAGGGGATAAAAATTTAGAATTTCATGTCCCTGCCCCCTATATTCTGAGGGGTGGGGCCAAAACCACTAGAATAGATGCAACAATTTAAAGTGTTCATCTTTGCTCCTGGAATTCAAGCAGTAAAATTGTTGGCATGATTGTAATCAGCATTATGTCCTCTACCAATTGCAAAATTGTGGCCCCAGGGTCAGGGGTTCTTATGCTAGAGCTGTTCCCTTTTGATAATACTGTGAACTTGCATAAATTCTTTTAAAATTTTCTTCTGTGATACTGGGCATTAAACAAATTAAACAAGTACAAAGTTATGACGAAAAAGAATGTCTCTTCCAAAAGTGTGCATTTCATGAACCAAGGGTCAGGTTTCTGGTATTAGGGCCGGACTCTATTTTATAGTGAAATTGCATATATTTTTTAACACTTCTTCTCTGCTTCTGGATATTAAATAAACTAACCAAGTACTAAGTTATGATGAGCAAGAATGTCTCTTCCAAAATAGTGAATTTCATGACCCCCTGGATCAAGGGTTCTGCTGTTAGATCCGGGATCTATTGATTATAGTGAAATTGCATAAATTCTTTAACTCGACATTTAGATATTTCGACGACGTATTGTCAATTAATATTAGTGGTAATTTCCATTCCTACGTCGATACGATATATCCTGGTAAACTTGAGATAAAAGATACCACAGAGTCCGACACTTCAGTTTCATACTTGGATATTTTACTTCAAAAAGACACTAATGGTAATCTAACAACCAAGCTAAATGATAAAGGTGATGACTTTAACTTCTCTGTCATCAACTTCCCTTACTTATGCAGCAATATACCTTCATCACCTGCATACGGAGTATATATATCTCAGTTGATTCGATACGCAAGAGCATGTTCTACGTATGAACAATTTTAAAACGAGGTAAATCATAGACAAGCAAGCTGTTGAAACAAGGATATCAGCAGTCTCGTTTAAAGTCATCAATTCGTAAGTTCTATGGTCGATACAATGACCTTGTCAGCAAATACAATTGAGTCATTTATTTATACACTGAATTGACGACGGATTTTTTCCGTTATTTCCTGATCAGGACAAGGAGCACACGGCGGGTGTGGCCGGTCGGCAGGGGATGCTCACTCCTCCATCATATCGCACCTGATCCCACCTCTGATGTTTCGGGGTTCGTGTTTGCTCTGCTCTTATTTTGTATTGTTTTATGGACTTTGAGATTGAATACTGTTCGTTATCTCCATATCCTTCTTGAAAATCTATGTACAGTTAGGAAAGATGTGAATTTCAGGACGTTGTATCTGGACAGGAGTCTATTGATTTATAGAGAATGTGCATAATTTGTTTAAAGATCTTCTTCTCTGCTCCTGGGTATTAAATCAATGAGCTATGTACAGTACATAGTTATAGTGAGGAATTATGCCTGTTCTAAAGTTGTGAATTTCAAAGCCCCTTGGTTTTAGGACCGTCCTTTATTGTATATATAGTGAACATGTATGAATTCTTTCAAATTCTAATTTCTTTGCTCCTGGTTTTTATGTCAATGATCTAAGTACATATTAATAATGAAAAAAGGGTGCCTCTTCCAAAATGGTTAATTTCAGTGCCCCTGGGTCAGGGATTAGAGGAAGGGGGGTTATAAAGCGCATAGTCTGAAAATAAATTTATGCTTTAAAATCTGCTCTATTTTATTAATCAACTATTTATAGTGAAATAAAATTTCTGATAATATTTCCAAAATTTTGAAATATGTGGCCTCAGGGTCAGAGGTTCCTTTGGAATGGGGCGTGTAACAACTGGTTATAAAGTGGAAAAATATTTTCTCTTTGTTACTCTGATCTGCTTTTGCGTTTTAAGTAAACCAATGTATATAAGCATGCTAAGTGTATATTTATGATAAGCAATGGTGCCTCTTACAAAATTGTTTATTTCATGGCCTCTGGTTTAAAACAATTGTTTGAAAGTTGTTACACAGTACTTAGGTAAATAAGGAAATAGGGAACAGACTTTTTATTCATTTTTTCAGGCCAAAACATCCATGTACATAAATATTTAAAGATTACACCTATTGGACAAAGTCGTTAAGTGACAGCTTTTTGTTACTTTTATAGTCTTTTTTATATAATAACCTTATTATACAGAAATAAAAGTTTTTTTCGAGACAGATCACTGGTTTGGGAGTTGTTTTTTTTATTATTAAAAATACTTATTAATTATGCACCCAAAGTATCTTAATTTAAACCCGTTTTTATCGCATTGTATTTAGATTCTACAAAGTTCAGTTCATCATCACTACATAGAACAGTCTACATGTCGGAAAACAGGAAAATTCTCAGCAATGTCAACTTTTCATCAGCTGAGTCAGGATCTGGGGAAGAATCCCTACAACGTTATGAGGGGGCAAGAGCTGACAGAAGAATATCAGAGAAGGACGATTTGAAGCTAAGATTCATTGTACGGCTTGATATCAAAAAGACGTTAGAGGATCTTGTTTTATATTTGATGTGACATTCTGTGATGAAGAATTTGATATGTTTTATTACGGAGGTTATTTACCACACTGCCTAAGTATGTATACCGTGTGTGATACTAAATCTATACACTTGAAGTTTGAAAATCAACAATTGTTAAAGGAAAGTTTCGTATCTCCTTGCTCTGATGACAGTACGTTCAAATTAGGATTTGAAGTCATTGTAAATGGAATATACGGTTTGTAACCTTTAACGATCTACTGAGTGGAAGGGATCTTTATACGTTCAACTATATTAACTTCTCGGTTCCATTGATTCCCATGTTTGGTGTCTTTAATCCTGAGCTTTTTGAATGTATGATCATGTTGATTTAATTTTAGTTAAATTGGTGAGGAAGTAAAATTGTGGAAATGTCATATTGTTTCCCTTCTTTTAAATGATGGCTTTAAACAGAAATTAAATTCATTTACAGTACAAATATACAATTTAAGGTTACTTAAGACTGTTTTTTTATTATTCTGAATTTTCTCATTCTTCAACAAGCATGTTTTTTAATTTATCATTTCAGTTGTATACTTGAGTTTGAAAGATTGATTGTATATTGTTTAACTGTTTAACTTCCATCTCAGAATTTTTCACTCATATGAAGACGCCACCACTTGCCGGTGGAGAGCTGCACATTTCGTCCTATACTAGGGCCATTGAACAGAGAGGGATCCGTTTCGTTCCAGCAGCTACAAGACACGAGACCTCGGTTTAAACGGTTTCATCCTAAGGACTGGTTTCCACGTCCCACAGCGGGATACTCCGCGGCTTAAGGATCAACCTCGTACTTCGCGACTCTAGAGCAGATGCTCTAACCACTGCACCAAGCGGGTGACGAGTTTGAATGATATATTTATTATATAAGATATAGTAAACCATTGTTCGAAAAAAGACCCAATACAATGATATGTTAATTCACCAATCAAGTGTCCTCAGGGACATGAACAAATTATTACAATATGATTTCACGGTTTTGAATTGAATAGTTTAGATGTGTTATGTAATATGACTTAATAATTAAGTCTGACATGGAGAAGTGCAATACCACAAGTTGGACCATCATGAAAATGTAGGATTTGTCACATACTCACAGTATAGTCTCACACTGGATCAAAAGGAAATTAAAATTAAACATTCTTGTAATAATGGCAGTACAATAAAATACAGTGCATCTTGAATACAGAGGGCACCAGGGGATGATACCTCTTCACAGCCAGTCTGGCAAACCTGTACCCTTAGTATTCAAGACGCTCATTAAAAATATTTAAGTGTTAACAGAAATAATAATTTCAATTAACAAGTATTTAGTTTATAATTATAAACTTGATGCATACACATGTAAATATATCTTTTGGAGTTAGTTCAATAGATATTTCACATTCTAATCTGAATACATAATTTCATACCCAACCACACAAACATACACTTACTGTTACACATATACATACGTAACGTAGGATGATACATGTGGTTAATGTCAAAGTTGCCCGTATCTTGTTTAGACTTCATTAGATCTTGAGGTTAAAAAAAAAACCCTAGGTGTTTTTAAAATATGTTAAAACAGATTATACTTTTTGAAAAAAATAAGACCTTTTAATCAAAGATAGTTTCGTTCAGGAAAAAAAAACAAGTACCAGAAAACTTTAATGCATTATTAAATAAGAATAAGCCAAAGAAAACCAAGAACCAATTTTAGAATGTTTAGCAGAAAGATATCTATTTGAGCATATAGAACATTCTGATAAGGCCTTGTCTCCAAACCGCCGCAAATTATTCATACACCAGTATAAAAAAGCTAGGCTACCTCTATAAATTGTTTGGTTGTCCCATCTTGGCCAATTGACTAAAAATGGTCCGATTCAATTTTTTTTCTATTATCATTCAATGTTAAATATATATATTTTTTTCTTCTTTTGACCCCATCAACGGCATCAAGAAATAATTTGAATTTTCTGGAAAAAAGATTTTACTCTCCTACGAGGCGACCAAATAATGTTACCCTGAGTCGAGGGAGGGAGAGCAAACATTATATTTTTAAGATGACCTGAGTTAAATGATAACTTTTAAATAGGTAAAGTATCTGATAAGTTTTTAGTATGGTTGAAATAAAATATTGACAGAATAATAACAAAAAAAATGGGTAAACGAAAATGATGTGGTGAACACCATGTTCCTTGTTGAAAGTGGCCTACTTCAACTGTAAATTAATAAATAAATAATTGAAAAAAGCATTTCACGACATATATCTCAACAACTGTTTTTTTTTTTACATTATCCTAATTAACTGGTTCAATCTCGTTTAAAAATCAACAAGCATTTTCATTTCAAAAAATAATCATGATTATATATTAGTCGACATTTATTATTTAATTTTTCAATGATCAGACTGGTAAAAATTAGATTGATTATGAAAAAAAACAACTTAAAGTATTAGTCGCATCTGAATAAACATCTGCTGCCCATTCTCACGTCAAACGCCAAGTTAATTAAAGTTTATAGGTAAACTTTTAAATACGAATAACTGATTCATGTATACAAGTAACCACTCTAAGGCTACATTGCGGGGTTGCAAGTTGATTAAGAGAGATCAGAGATAATGGGTTCAAGAGATCAATATTTAATTTGTTTAGTGATATGGGGAGATAAGGATGAAGATTTAAATTTAGTGATCAACGTTTATGCCATCATGGATAAAAAAAATATTTAATATAAAAAAACGTGTTCTGGGATATTCAAAAATATTGGATTTATCATAAAATATTTTTGTACCTCTTCTGTTACTCTCTATAAAATGAATAGAATAGAATAGAATTCTATTTTTCTGAATATGAATTCCTTCCCTCATCTAAAAATATATTCCATGTAAAATTAGAGCTACTAAGTTGGAAAATCATGTTTGCTTTTAATAAATCAAAATGCTCAGTGGACAGAGCGTTTGAGAAATCTCGAATCCGTTACGTTCAGTATTAAGCATTGTAACTATGATATATGATATATCCCGATCATTATTAAATTATTTCCCAAAATTTCGTTCCGAAAAAAGAATTATTTCAATTCTTAAATCAAGGGAAAGTTGCCATTACTGTATGCTTTTACATGTTTTTTAACCTTCCGTATTAATAACATACATATTCATATGCCTGTAGGGTACTAAATAGTAATACATCTGTACTTAATTAGAAATTAATTTTTCAAGGCAATCAGAATATATACTTAGAGGATGTATATTTTCTCAAACAATATATATGAAATGGTTAATAAACAGCAACAAACTGAATGTTACCGGCGACGTGTCAACAGAGCTGGAAAAATGATTGATTGCAACCGATTATTAACAGAACTGCTCGCAAATAACAATTGAGAAAAAAGTATTTCCTATCTTTATACAATTTATGCATTTTCTTTTATGTAAAAGTCTTATTTTGTAGCAATTTGGGACAAAAAAGTCATACCGTGTTTTCTATTATGACGTCACAATCTAAGTCCTTTTCTCTTGTTTATTAATTTCAGTTTCCAACTGCTCATTTTTTTTAATCCATTAGAAAATAATTTTTTTTACGAAATAACTCCATAAAATAAATGTGTACCAAAAGTAAATGTGAGAAAATATGAACAGTAATTGAGATGTAATAAACTGTTTTCCATACATATAGATAGTTCACAAAAAATGGCTGTTTATCAACATATAGTCTCTGTTGTGCTTTTTGGAAGATTTTACTTCTTTATGAAGAAATACGTTATATGGAAAAGGAATTTTATGCATCATCAGTATTAACTTTTCGTGAGGAATTACGTGAAATAAAGATTGATTTGAAGGCTCTTAAGGAAGATTATCTCGAAAAATCTCGTGAAGTACAGAATCAAGCAGGGACTCAAACGAAGTATTTTAACGAAGAAATAAATATTATAAAAAATGAATTGAATGCAATTAACGACTATCTTAAAAGTGAAATAAGTGAAATATGGAATAATATAAAGTCAACACAAAACATTGTTCATGGTGTACAATACTATATGAAAGAATTACCTTTCAAAATTAGTTATTTTAAGAAGGAAATAACTGCGATTACAGACATTGTCAAAGAAAAATTTTCTAAAAAGGGAGAATTAGAAGCAACATTTAAAAAATTGCGTACCTTTCTTGAATGTCATGCCTATTTCTTGTCGTTACTTTCGGCTCAGACAACAAAGGGCTTATCCATTCATGACTTGTGGCGAAGAGAGCTCCATGCAGGTACTGAATTTTTTTTCAAGAGTTTCCTAATCAAATTTTGAATGAATGTGATGTCAAACAAAAAGTGACAATATGGTAATATTTTTTTACTGAAATCAAGAATTCTTTGACACTTGGCGTCTCCATATCAATAAAAAATTCTCGAGAGGGATGTTAAACAACGTTAAATAACATACAATCAATCAATCTTTGAATGTTATCTTTAATAATTAATGCTTTACTACCCACTCTCTAGAATTTATGATAAAGAAGGATCAAGGACATTTTTTTCTTTAAAAGTATCTAACAGGAAGGAATATGAAAGAGTGTTAATATTATCCTTTAACTACTTTGTGAAGTACACGGGCAAATAATAATACCAAAAAGAGAAGGTTTGGTAATTAGTTATTGAATAAGAAAAGTAATTAAGTAATTTTCTTTTCTGTTCAGAAACCTTAACGAAATTAAGCTGTGTTTTTACCACCTTTTAGTCACCATTGATCAACTCATATTATTATTGGCCAAAGAAGATGGGCGTACTTGGCGCGTGATCTGCAGGAATTATTTATGTTTTTTGGTCATTTTATTATGGTTTTAATGTCCATGATTTGGTTGACTGACCGTAGTTGGTCAGATTTTATAAACACAATTTTTTTCATATAGTTTGAAATGCCTGTCAGATTATAACGTTAATGACCGTTTTTCCTATGATGTACAACGACAAAGTAATGTTTCATAAAAAATAGCCATCTATAAGATTAACATCATGTACATCAAAGTTTAAGTATAATAGAAAGTTGGAATTGATTTCGCTCTCGAACCAAACTGAATTAAAATTTACCTAATTCAACAGAAAAAAGAACTGGCAAAATAATGGATTATTTGCGTTAAAAAAATAAAAAATGCCCCATGCGAGGCTCGAACCAAAAACTTTTCACATCTAGTACACTGAACAGATAGCCAAACATACTGAACTATCACCGCTACACATACAGTAGACTTTTAAAAGGCCAAAGAAGCACAACTTTTACTCAATGGAGTATTTTTGGAAAAGTTCATTTTTCATGATCTCTGGGTAATCTCTCCAATTTTTACAAATGTATATTCGTTTCTTTAAATCAGATTGCACAAGATAACGTTTCATACCCATGGAAAGAAGACCCAGAGATAGAAAAAAAAAATAGAAAAACGTATTTGAAAATGTACCTTTTTGTACCAAATGTCTGATCTAGCCAATTTTCAAGCTATGTTTAAGCAATTCAAAATTTTATTTCGGGAATTTTTTTCCCTTTCCTATTTCACAGAAACCCGATGATTAAAACAAGATAAAATTTCATTTGAAATGTTAATTAAAATTTCACTTTTCAAGTACGCCTAGATTCCTGCCGAATGCATTCAAAATAAATGTTCAACCAAGCCTCTTTCGTTACTTCTCACTAAAATATTGACAGTAGTGAAGGAAAAACTTCAAGAGTACTGTACAACTATATATTCAAGAAGTGGTGTAAATCAGATGTGGATACTTAAAAATTCTAAAGAACTTTTGGACAATTTGAAATCACAAGACTTTACAAAAATCAACAGCATAAAAACTTACGACTTTTCAACTTTATACACAACAATTCCCCACGACAAATTAAAATCCAGGCTTTTTGATATCATTGACAGCTGCTTCTTCAACAAAAATGGAACTCGTAAGTTTACTTACCTCGTCATTGGTCATTTGAAAAATTATTTTGTTAAAACAGATTCTGATTGCACACATAAGTACTCTGAAGTTGACATCAAGAAGATGCTTGAGTTTCTGATTGACAATATCTATGTGGTTTTTGGAGACCAGGTATTCCAACAATCTATTGGAATTCCCATGGGTACAAATTGCGCTCCGTTATTAGCAGACTTATTTTTATATTCATATGAAGCAGAATTTATGCAAAATCTTTTGCGTGAAAAGAAGAAAACACTTGCTGTGGCCTTCAACTCGACATTTAGATATATCGACGACGTATTGTCAATTAATAATGATAATTTCCATTCCTACGTCGACACGATATATCCTGGTGAGCTTGAGATAAAAGATACCACAGAGTCCGACACTTCTGCTTCATACTTGGATATTTTACTTGAAAAAGACACTAATGGTAATCTAACAACCAAGCTATATGATAAACGTGATGACTTTAACTTTTCTATCGTCAACTTCCCTTACTTATGCAGCAATATACCTTCATCACCTGCATACGGAGTATTTATATCTCAGTTGATTCGATACGCAAGAGCATGCTCTACGTATGAACAATTTCTTAAACGAGGTAAATTATTGACAAGCAAGTTGATGAAACAAGAATATCAACAGTCTCGTTTAAAGTCATCATTTCGTAAATTCTATGGTCGATACAATGACCTTGTCAGCAAATACAATTTATCATTGAATGAAATGCTGACTGACGTTTTTCATACCAATTGTTAGTCCATTACTTATACACTGAATTGACGACGGATTTTTTCCGTTATTTCCTGATTATGACAACGAGCACACGGCGGGTGTGACCGGTCGGCAGGGGATGCTCACTCCTCCATGGCACCTGATCCCACCTCTGATGTTTCGGAGGTCCGTGTTTGCTCTGCTCTTATTTTGTATATTGTTCAATGGACATTGAGATTGAATACTGTTCGTTATTGCCATATCCATCTTATACATTTATTTCGATGAGATTCCCTGGAGCAGAGTAAGGACTTTAATCCGTCTTGTTTATATGACTTTTCAATGTCATATGAACAGCGGCTTACAATATATAATATTGCAAATGGATTTATACATTGGGAGAGATCATCGCTTAATTGTACCAGTATATTTTGCTTTTTGGAGTTCAATATATAAACCATGACTACAAATCGACATTAACTTCTATGCTATGTAAAACTGTGCTATCTGAATCTATTTTGGCATTAAAAAACAAGAACTCTGAATGCATATTATTTCGTAGCCAGTTTAAACATTTCCTAGGTCTATACCATTTTTTTTCAGGGGCAAAACTTTATAGAACGCTTTAAAAGGAAAACCCTCCCCCTTTTCAAACAGTTTTTTTTTATACTTCATGTAAAATTTACAATAAAATTTCATGGAACTTCCAGAATGAAGTAAAAATTCCAAATTTAATGGAACAAATAGTGTCCCAACACATATCTGAATTAACGGAATTTTTGAATGTCAAATATTCAGATAAAAATAGTTTTTTCTCAGTTACACTTAGGTCGAAAAATTGCACCGCCTAAACATACCATTGCTAACAAAAACATTACTCATTTATCAAAAAAATAAAATTGATTATTTGTGGTTTATTCTATAGATAGAAAAGATGATGCTAACTAGACATTTCAAAATCCATTTATGTACCTTAAGCGGTTTTAATTTGATGGTGCTTGTCCACAAACTTTTTATCATGAAAGACATTAGATAAAGTTCAATAAATATCTAATATGTCTCTTTAATAATAAGAATACGGCCGAACTTGGTGATCGGTGCTACTCGCTTTCCTGTGATACCTTTTTGTTTTTAGAACTTCTAAATGTTTGGTGGTACATGTATCTGCTGCTACTACTTTGTATAACTATTCACTGCCAGGCACAATCAGGGACTCTGATACTGAATCAGAACTATATCTTAAATCCGTTCTATTTCTTAATAACCAATTGTCAACATTCCCCATCTTATGCTAGCATATTCAACCATTACCAAACTTTGTACCTTGTTTCAGAATCCCACACAAAATCGTCACTATCTTTATCTGACAACTAAAAAAAATCCTCAATTATTTTCTAAAGAATTTACATTTTGTTATTTTTGAATTGACTTAAGAGATTTTAAACTAATTTTCTAACTAACCTAAAACATAATTTTACCTTAAGGACAGATGATACAAACAATTTTTTTTCTTTGGAATAGATTTAATATCATGTCACCTGTTTAGAAAAGTGGATAATTCATAGCATTTTTTCTTCTAAGAACTGCAACATGAAATAGACTTGTAAAATATTACAAATATTTCAATAAACAAGAGGCCCACGGGCCTTATAGGTCACCTGAGTATCATGTAACAACTTTCCAACAATTGAATTTGGTTCGTGTTTTAAACCAGAGGCTATGAAATTCACAATTTTGAAAGAGGCACCATTGCTTATCATAATTGTAAACTTGGCATGCTTATGCTATTTACTTAATACCCAGAGGTAGATCAGAATAACAAAGAGAAAATGCACTTCCACTTTATAACCAGTTTGTGCACCCCACCCAAAGGAACCACTGAACCTGGAGTCACATATTTCAAAATTTTGTCATAAATTTTATTTCATCATAAATGGTTGATTAATACCAAATAGCAGATTTCAAAGCATTAATTTATTTCGGACTATGTACCCCACCCCACCCTCTCTGATACCTCTGACCCAGGGGGCATGAAATTAACCATTTTGCTAGATGTACCTTTCTTCATCATAAATATATATACTTGGATCATTAGCATAATACCCAGGAGCAAAGGAAAAGATTTTCAAAAATTAATTGTATTTTTACTTTATAATCAAAAGAGCCCCCAACCCTACACCAAATGGCAAAACCTCTGACACAGGAGCCATGAAATTCACAATCTTGAAAGAGGTACTCTTGTTCATCATAACTATGTACTTACTTAGTTTATTTAATGCCCAGGGGAGAAGATTTTTAAAGAATTAATGCATTTTCACTATATTATCAAAAGAGCCCCGCCCTAACACCAGAACCCCTGACCCTGGGGCCATAAAATTCACAATTTTGGAAGTGGCACTCTTGCTTAATATTACTATGCACTTACTTAGTTTATTAAATACCTAGGAGCAGAGAAGAACATTTTCGAACAATTCATGTATTTTCACTATATAATCAGTAGAGCCCCGCCCTAACACAAGAATCCCTGACTTTGGGGCCATAAAATTCACAAATTTGGTAGAGGTACTCTTGCTCATCATAACTATGTACTTACTTAGTCTATTTAATACCAAGGAGCAGAGAAAAGATTTTCAAAAAATCTAAGTATTTTTACTATATAATCAATAGAGCCCCGTCCTAACACCAGAACCCCTGACCCTGAGGCCATGAAATTCACAAATTTGGAAGAGGCACTCTTGCTCATCATAAAAGTGTACTTAGTTGGTTTATTTAATACCCAGGAGCAGAGTAGTAGATTTTCAAAGAAATCATGGATTTTCACTATATACTTATTTAGCCCCGCCCTAGCACTAGAATCCCTGACCCCAGGGCTATGAATTTCACAGTTTTGGTAGAGATCTCAATGCTGATTACAATCATGCAAACAGTTTGACTGCTTGATGTCCAGGATTAAAGAGGAAGATTTTTAAAGATTACATTAACTTTAGTGGTTTTGGCCCCACCCATCAGGCCCTATGGGGGCAGGGATCATAAAATTCACAATTTTTGTTCCCTTCACCCATAGATGCTTTGTGCCAAATTTGGTTGAAATTGATTCAGTAATTGCAGAGAAGAAGCTGAAAATGTTCAAATGTTAACACACGACGCACGACGACGGACGAAAACGGATAGCAATAGGTCACCTGAGTTTACTCAGGTGACCTAAAAATACATATAGACAAATAACACTCAGTAAAGGTTTACAGGTGAAAACAAATTTCAGAATATGTTACCTTGGTGCTAAAAGTGTAATATAAATTTTAAATAAAAATATTACAAGCCGGGTGAATTTTATGAGGAAATATAAAATGACAAAAAATCAGCAATAAAACATAGGCTGATTTTTACCATTTTGCCTTTCTTAATAAAATATCACTTCTTAATTGAGAGAGGCTAGTTTTTCATATTTGACATGTAATATTTCAATTGTACAATAAAACAAACATGCTGAAAGCATTTCATTACCAAAACTTGTCCCTAAACGGCAAATATATTCTAGCTTGAAATTGAAAAAGCCATTATTCCGTAAATATTCAATGAAGTGGATCGAAATGCAAACTTTGAATTCACATACCAAAACTAAGCTTAGCATCCTGAATCGTTTTAGTTAAGCATTGCGGAAAACCCTTAAAAATTGAAAAGCCAAAATGTAAGTCTATAAAAAATTGAAGCGGAATAAAATGCAACACTAAACGTTACCTCAGCCCTGATCCCTGATCCCACCTCTGATTTCTCGGGGGTCCGTGTTTGCTCTGCTCCTATTTGTATTGTTTCGTGGGCTTTGATATTGATTACTGTTCGTTATCTCCATATCCTTTTCAACAAGATTCACTCAGCTAAATATCTTCGAACGTTCAGTAAAGCAATCATATTCCATTTCGGAGTTATTGGCTAGGGGGTAAATTGCACCGTAGAACTAGTACATATAGTTTGATTTTCCTCCGGAAAATTGAATCTGTTGTTGGATTTCTATAGCGAATATCCTGCTCTAGAGGCATCCCCCCGGGGGTATTTTAGGGGGAAACCTACTCTACAAGACCGATTATAAATAAATCTTTCAATGCTAAGTTCTACAAGACTTTTTTGTGAATATAATGATTGTTAGGACCCTAACAGAAAAATGTGAAAATATATTTACATATGTACTGTAGGTAAATGTAATCCATGTAATCATAACTAAGCATTTATGTTTTCTGCATTAAGTGTAAACATACATGTATCTCTAGTTCCACAATGAAAATATAACTAGGAAATAATTATTCTAAACGACACTAGAAGTTGATTATGCAGGCGCAAACTGTGCATAAAATATATTTACATACCTTTTATAATTTAAGATGGTTTTATTTGTGTGTTATTATCAGAAAATTACTGCCCACGGTCTTAATATTTATCAACTTTTTTTAATTTCTGTAAAAACAATAACTCAACAAAATCTATCATTATAGGCTGTGTATTTTTTAATTTAATAATATAGCAAAGGATAAGGAAAAATAAACCATGAGAAATGCCTTGCCATATCTACTTCAATGTCCCACTGTACGAGATTGACAAAATTACTTGCTTAAAATGTATATGTAAAAGATGAGAGAATCTACATTTAAATATTACATTCTGTGGTGTCTTTTTTCTAATTACAAACCAGTTGTTTTTGTCAAACAAAGCTGCCCATCCATAGCTAGAACAAACATATTTTTTCTCTCGTTTTCTTTCAGATTCTATGGAATTTCGTTTATCAACATTACATAAGACAGTATTTATGTCAGAAAACAAGAAAATACTCAGCAATACAAATTTCCCATCAGCCGTGGCAGGATCAGCAGACATGTCTCAACAAGGTTATTACGGTGCTAAAACGGACAGGAAAATAACGAAAGAGCAAGAATTGACGCTAGTGTTTTTTTTTATAAGAATAGAATTAAAAAAGATATGTGATTTTGAATTCATTTTTCATGTGACATTTTGTAATGATGAGATTAAAACTAATTCTGGGGAGCAAGATACACTGCACTATTTCAGTATGCATGCCTATTGTGATGCAGAAAAAAATTGAGGTATTTTTCATGGAACCCGAAGATGATTATTTAGCAACCTTGATTTCTTATACTGAAGGAAATATATTAATCTTCGGATTCGAAGTAAATGCTAGTGGAATACACGGCACTGTCTCATTTAAAGAGCTTCATAGCGGGAGAGAATTGCACACATTTAAATCCGTAGATTTTCCCATACCCTTGATTCCAATGTTCAGTGTTTCCAAACCTGATGTGGCTGAAAGTTTGATCATTTTAGTATAGCTTGTGATTGTTTTTAAAGTGATGAGTAATTTTGAATTACATATTTTTTCATCTCTGTCCTAAATAAAAATGTCACCTTTTCAACTTTTTAAAAATATTTTGAAGAGGCCGAGTATAACTATTTCTACGAAAATTTTTCGTTATTTCATTTTTACATTAAAATTTTTTGTTTCAAGAGTAAAACATTAAACGTTTACTGTTCTGTTTATATTTTTTGGTATTTTTGTGGGTTTTGGGTTTTAGTGTAACCCTTTTCTTTCTATTTTTTGTGTAATTGGCCTAACCGGAAATGAGTTAAGAAAAAACACATGCTGACAATTTAACAAACGACAACCGACTAGATAATTTTTTCAAGCTGATAAGGCCCATAGGGTAATTAGATAATATCATTTTGTATCTTAATGTAGTTTAAAGATTGTCATTTTTAGATTTAATAAGATATCTTTGTATTGAAGTTATAATGTAAACAATAATTTTCTATGAAGTCAATTTGTGTGGTATACCGGGATTACATGTTGCTTCATTTCTATGAAAATTTTTCGATAATTCATTTTAACATTAAGATTTATTGTTTCAAGAGTAAAACATTGAATGTTCACCGTTCAGATTTCTTAAGGGGCCATCTTAAAAATTTTCAAATTTTACCATTGGATTGTATGGAAATCTGTCGGAAAAGCACCAAATAATCTCATTTGGCATACTTTTGGTATTTCTGCCCTATGATTTTCTTTTCCAGTCAATTAAATGAAAGTTATTGTAAACATTTCACAAAATTGTGAAATTTCAAAAAAGCTGACATTCTGGGCTGGTCTAGAAATTAATTATAAAGTTTATTTTTTCAGTAATAGATACTAAAAATAATATCTTGCGGAATAAATGCATAAGCAAATGAATTATTGGATCGGAACAGATGAATTTTTTTTCTTTATTACTGTCGTAAAAGCACATCTTCAGACCAGTAGGCGATAGAGATAATATCAAGTTCGTATTAAAATCACAACATTTGGGAAAGGTGATCTGTCGCACATATGACTGCATGAAATGAAAAAGCTGTGCAAAGTCATGCTCATTCAAATTCGACAGATACATGTATGCAATCAGCTTATACATATATATATATATAATGAAGTAATCATTTTCTTTTTAATTGACGGTGCCTTCAATAGACACAGATAATGTAAACAGACATTTAAGAAATAATTTAAGGTGTATTTTGTGTGAATAAAGTTTTTTTTATAGAGTTGTACTGACAACCAAAGTATAATAATGATATTTTGACATCTTATACTGAGGGGAGTACATTTGGGTTAGAAATAAATGTCAGTGGAATACATGGCATTGCTCACATTTAAATCTGTAAATTTCTCGGAACCCTTCATTCCAGTGTTTAGAATTTTTAAACCTAGGGTAGCTGAATGTATGATTATTTTAGTCTAGCTTGTGATTTTTTATTATTTCTTTTCATGAATAAATATGCAAAATCCTTTTAAAATAAGAAAAAAACTTACTTTCGTAACTGAAAGTCAATAAATCTTTAGATCTTTAAACATAATAAGAATAAAGCTATCTTCGAGTTAATCATTTATCAAGAACGGGTGCATTCTTTGCTAGAATTTTTTTTTCTTTTTTCAGTTAATGATTTTATCTTTTCCGAAAGCTATTAATAACATTTAATTTTCTATTGTGTGCTAGGATTTATTGCTGAATGTACCTAATATTTTGTAAAGTTTCCTTCCTGTATTGTTATGCATAAAATGTATTTGCCTTTATAACATATAGCAATAATTTTTGTGTTTTTTTTTAATTGGCAGAGCTTCTACAATGAGTTTTATCAAATCGACACAGATAAGATACAACAGATACATTTACATTTTTGTGACATGCTAGACAAAGTGTTTCAAAGAACTTGTTAGAGACAATTCCTTTAGATAGACATGCGTATACTAAGTGGAGAATATGTGTGTGTGCGGGGGGGGGGGGGGGGGGGGGGGG
>PRKT01000383.1:308132-346388 GCA_003671525.1 Saccostrea glomerata | reverse complement strand
GAAAGGGGGGGCGAGTGGTAAGGGGCAAAAGGTAAATATATGTCTAAGATATTCTGTATGAAATAAAAAAAAAATGAAAACAAATGTCAATTTTTGAAATAATTGTAAAGGAAATACATTATTCAAATAATACATATACAAATAAGTTTGTACTGATATGAAGTCAAATTAAACCAGTAGTTTTATGTATGAAATCGTTTTTATTCAAATATAACAAACTTTGATAATAAAAATAGAGATATCTAAGCACCTGGCATATTTTAGAGGTACGTGTTTGCTCTGGTGCTTTTACTGTTCGTTCTCTTATTTTTTAGTATTTAATATAAAACATATTATTTTCTGTCGCTTCGCTTGGATATTTAAAAATATATTGTTTTAAACGTGTTATAATATATAATGTGTTTTTGTGTTTGAATTTTTACATGCTATTTGATTATGTTGTTATTACAAGCATAACTTAACATATAAATACTTTACCTATAAATTTAATACTTTAGGACGTGTAATGGCACGCAAAAGAATTGGGCCGAGACGACAAGTGATAGCTACTTGATGTTTTTTCCCACTAAAATGATTCATAAATTGTTGAACATGAGCTGAATAAGTATGTCAAGGTGTGATTCACGATTTAAAATTTCAGTTAAACCTGAACACTATTCGTAAAAAGGGATAGTCCGCCATTTTATCCATTCTTCAACGCTCTCCCTACAACCCATATATAAGGAGCAGATCGCTAATCAGTTCATTGTATTTCACTGTAGAGATCCGACGGGTGTATACGTACATCTTACACAGCCATGCTACTTGGTCGCGATGAAGTTATCAAAATTTGCGTACTTTTTTCCAAAACAGGACAAAAGTATCATGAAAAATACAGGTCAGTACATTATTTACAAACAAAACTTGCACATAAAAACAAGAAATAAACGCAAAATTCTAAGACCACGAAAGGAGTACTATATGTCGGCCACGAGTTTCGAGTGTGCAATCGAGTGTAGCGAAAGCAAATGGTTTATATACCCTTCTGACGGTGCCTATTTATGAGAAGTGTTCAGCTTTAATAAAAAAAAGTTAAAATCCTGTGTAGAGTATGCACATACCACTATTTATAATGCATTATATACATGAGAATATCGTTACTGTCGTGCTTTAGACACGTATTGACTTGCAAAAATCGGGCCGTTGTGACAAATGATAGCTGTTTGATGATGTTTTACCACAACATCTACCTACTTGCATTTCTTTTTCACCGAAAATAATTCATAAATTGTTAAACATGAGATGAAAAAGTATGTCAAGGTTTGATACACAATTTAAAATATAAGTTAATAAATGTGAAATCCTGAAAAGAACTAGAGTATGCATCATAATACTATTTATATTACATGAGTCGTATATGCATAAGAATTAAGTAAATTACCATACGTAGATGAATGTGTTGAAGATTCGTCTATGTTTGTAAGGAAACATGTACCGGGGTAAAAGAGTAGATAAAACATCAAATAAACCTGTAGGGCCTAGATACTTTTATAATTAATACATAAAATGTCGGTTCTTATAAATCTATATAAATATATGAAGTGCTGTCCTCGTTTATCTGATGATAATGATCTGCCCTATTCCTGTTATAAATAATTGACAATGTGGAATCTCCGTCGTCTACTGATGGTGTCAGATATTGTGATGACAATGTTTTTCGTTGAAGATTCTTCTTGCACATTTTACCTGTAAAACAAATGCATTGATATGTTACAATTATCCAAGTTATTTTAAGCAATAATTGTAATCAATTGTAAATTTGTCTTCAAATATGTATTAGATAAGTTTAATTAAGATGATTACTTAAACAATCAATGCTAAATGTAAATCCTAAGATTAAGAAAAATTAATAATCATAGGATACCCCTCAATAAGATATCCTTTTCAAAACATGCGTTAATAAAACAAGCATCCTGAGAGTATTTCATCCAATTTGACAATACAAGTCCTCTACTGGTAGGTGTAATCTGGTTTTCATTTGAAATTAAAAAGGTTAAATTTTCCAAAAAAAATCATCGAAACGGATTAATTTAATTTTAATCAGTAACTCATCAAGATATTTTCACATTCGATCAGTCAGCTTAATATCTCGAAGTGTTCAGGAAACGAAGTGTGGAAAATCAGACGGGAAAGACAAATTGATGAATAGGTGAAAAAAGAATTATAATTCACTCCGATGTCATCGGTAGGAGAAAAATTAAAGTGATACTGGTTTTTATAAAATACAACAAAGCTAAGAGTTGTGTAGGATTAATAGATTTTCCAAACAATCTTTGCTTTTGTTAGATTAGTTAAGAAAAACATTGTTGATAAAAGTCAAAAAATATTTTTAGCGCTTATAAAATCACACTAACAACAATGAACACTAAAGCAAAGTAAAAAAAAACTTACCTCCTTTCAGCTTGATAACTATAATCAATGTTATCAAAATTATAATGACGCTGGTTAGTAATCCAGTTATTATCATCATTATGTTCATTTTATCACCAGAATCATAATGAAGGTAGTTTTTATCTAGAGTAAAAATAAATGTACGAGAATTTAGACCAAGGTTATTCAAATCTTAAGCAAAAAGTTCATGTTCATAGAAGGGAACGTGAATTAATAAGAAGTACAGCTGCATTTTTATTCATCTTCCTATTTTCACTTTAATTTTTTTAACTTGTTTGTAGTGGTTGTTTAAGAAATAAGGTATCATTTTTAAACATCTATCGGATATAAATACGGGTTGGTCACGAGATTAAATTCCATAAAGCCCGAAGGACTTTATGATGAATTTAATCTCGTACCAACCCGTATTTATAGCCCGATAGATGTTTTAAAATGATACCTTATTACTTATATTTACATTTGTGACTTATTCATTCTTTATTTTTGCCTGGTTGTTACTTTTAGCGTGTGAAATGCATTTTTCTCAAACTCAACGAAAAGTATGTATTCCACTGAACGCGCGTCGACCTTTTATGACGTCACTAAGAAATTACGTCAAACAATTATCCATACGCACACATATGACGTCTTGACCCCGTACCTGTATTTATACAGTTATCTTAACTTATCTTATTTTAAATGTCTTAAACAGTACGTAATCTTTAAAAAAAACTTACCAGTTAGAAATCGTTCGGTGGTTGATATTGGGTTTCTAGCTGTTGTTAATATTGTTTTGGTTGTTAAAGTTGTTGTAAAATATGTGTCATCTCCTTAAAACAATTTCAAAGTTAAATATATTTTGCAAAAATAGACCTTTTAAAAGATAAAGATATTTTTTTCAACATATTCTTATTTAGTTTTGGATTCAAAATAATAAGTTTAAAACATATTACCAATGACGTCAATAAGAAATATATCGCTCATCTCAGAGGATTCTATTTCTGTAGCTTGGCAAGTAATAATAAATCGATGATTTTTCGTTGCTGTGAAGACAAAAACACCTCCTCTAACTGAGGGGACTTCTGTACCATTTAGGAACCAGGTGTACCTCAATTGTGGGAATTGTTTGTAAAAGATTGGAGTTGACGTAGAAGTACTGTAACAAGTTAGGTTTACAAGATCTCCAATTTTAACCTCTGTTTGTCCAAAAATGATAGGTCGACTCGGCTTGCCTGCAACACAGAGGTAGTCATATATTTTAGGACAGTGTTTTATCGTTACAGATGTTAAACTCCATAACACATTAAAGAACGATAACTTGTGGAAAGTCTTCTTTTAGTTTCTTGAAAAAAAAAATTCTTCAAAATTTAATAGAATTTGCTGTTTAGAAACGCAATAGACAATCAAAGGACGATAACGATTTTCTCAACTTTTTTTTTATTTTAAAGTTTAACCTATAGTCTTTCCTTATTTACTCGTATTTAAAATGATGTCTTCATTACATGTAGTAAGAGGAAAAGTAGTTTAAAATAAAATTTTGACTTCTTAGAATGGACAAAAATTTAAAACAGACTTGAGTTAACAATTATTATGCTTCCTGTCAGTATGTCTCTATATAACCCATACCCTACTATTCTCGCATAGTGGTCTAAGGATTTATATAGCGTAAGCATACAATGCCGAAATAGTGCACGGCTTTATATACTGAATAAAATTTATCAGTGCTCACGCCGGGAATCAAACTCACGATCATGAGGTTGCCAGTTCGATGCCTCATCGATTACGCCTCAGAGACGATCACTGTTTGGGGGAATTTTATTAAATATATAAACTTGAATTATACAATTGACACAAGAAGGAGAAAATAGACAAATATTATTTGAAAACAGTTATATTATTCTAAGGAAGTTTAGATAAATGTGTACAACAAAGTTTCAAATTAATTACATACAGATCGTTTGATGAACTGATGTCATGGGGTCATTAAAACGCTTTTTTATATAACGCTTGATTGAAGGACGTAAAAGAAAATTATCAATGAGAATCCACGTCTGCAAACAAATCAGTCTTACTAACAAAACAGAAAATAAAGATGAGTTGCTTTGGGACAGAAAATCCCGACTTATTTAGAGAAAATACTAGTAAAAAAAATAACTAAGCATGCAACCAATTTTAGCATGAAGATTTTGAACGAGTTCTTGCAAGTTCGCTGTGTTAGCACCGATATTTTCAGGAAAACGTCAAATGGATTGCCGCATAAATAATTACAACAGTCAGCATAATAATAACAATAGTGTTGCATTATGCATGTACTATGCCTAAATAGTAGGCAGGGTTTGACACATAGTGCACTCGCCTCCGGCTCGTGCACCATGTGTCAAACCCTGCCTACTATTTAATGCAACACTATTATATAATTAGAATTGAATGAATTATATTCTTAATTTAAAAAATACAATAATTGAGAAGTCTTACTATTTATGTTTCGATATACTATGGTTAACGTCTATTTTCATTTGATGGTCCTTGGGACAACGATTTTTTTTTCGGCTTTAACAACCTAATACATCTAATAATTCCTTTTATATAATTTGTGTAAACAATATATGTAGCAGTAAATATATGTCTACATTGTGAGTTAATTAATTTTGCACAAATGTAAAGTATAGTAAGCACTACTTACTGCAAAATATTAATACATTGTGAAATGATTTAAACTATACCATTTCAAGTAGCAAATAAGAGAAGATGTCTTGAAATACAATAATCGCATACCATATACGAGTAAAAAAGCCCCGGCATCAGCATCATCCCACGAAGAAATCTTGTCGTAATAAAATCCAGCATCATTTTGTGTTGCATTAAAAATTGTAAAATTAACAAATACAGAATTCACAGGTATAGACATGTATTTGTATTTATGTGGTTTTGTGCAAAAGACGTTTAGATCCTCAATTCGAAAAATAGGTTCGCTTGTCCCTCGTTCATGAAAGATTCTGATGTATCCAGGTTTTGGAAAATATGGCATTTCCCAGTAAATGAATTTATCATTTCCGACTGAACTAGTAAACAGACCGACTGAAAAAAAAGTAATTTCTGATGTTTAAAATGATTTTTTTTAGAAACTATTTAAAGGAACTATCTTTTTTAAACTGCTCATTTCAGATTCACTTGATATTTACCTGTAAATTGCATGAACTTATTTAATCTTTTTTTTTTTGAAATACATTTATTCAAATATAAGCCAGGGTTTTACATTACCCCTACAACCCAACCTGACTAGGGGGTATGGGGTGTTATAACTTATGTCACATTCACTCACCTATACATACAGATAGACATTCACTCAAAAGGCAGAAGAAAAGAGAAGGAGAGGAAGAAGGTTACTCTGGCTGTTTTTTATACAAAACATATATACATTGTTTGATATAGTTACATCATTTTTAAATATAAACCTAGTTCTACTCAAATTTGTTTCTATCTATGTATGTTTGGGTATTTTTGCTAACAAGAAAATAAAATTTAAATCTAACAACTTGAAAAAAATTGACTGTGCATACATTAATTGGCATGTATTTGCATTCACTCATTTAATATTATTGCAGAAAAATTAATTCAAGGAGAAATACAGAGATATAAATATACTTTTAAACAATATTACAAACAACTCATACATATACAAACTTATTCATCCAGTTTTGTGAAAACCTTCCACTTCTCATCAAATAATCTAGTGCATTTGTTTTTAACTGCTCTTTGTTTTTCAATTTTGTACAAATTAATCCATACAGCTTTAAATTTGTTTAAATATAAAGGATTTTCTTTAAATCTGGAACAGTATATATAATATTTCAAATGACAAATTATTAAATTAATCATTTCACTTTCAGCACAACCAAACAAAAATGTTTTCTTGTCAATTACAATATCTAATGAAAAAAAATCATTAAACCAAGCATAAACATTTGTTAAAAATGTATTTACTTCTACACATTCATAAAAGAGGTGTTCTAGTGTTTCACTTTCTCTATTACAAAAGCTGCATAAATCATTATCTATTTTCTTAAATTTTTTCAAAAAGGTGTTTGTTGTTAAGATTTTATGATTTATTCTGTATTGCAACCACTGTAACTTCTATCACTGGTCACGTTAAAAACATTTAAATTTATTCTTTCCCACTCTTGTTTTGATATTAAAAACTGCTGATCCCATTTTTTTTACCAGTGGGCTTTTCTCCACTATCATTTAGAATTCTGTATACTTTCTTATTTTCTTTATTATCCAATAGAAGAGGGATAATATGTAATGGAATAAAAGGTTCTTGTTCTTTATTTAAGTTTGTAACTGAGAAGTCTTTCATACATTTTTTTAATTGCTTGTGTTACACTTAAAAATTCTAAAAAGTTTGTTTTTACATTTTTGTATACATTAATGAAATTGTTGTAGGTCATAAACTTGCCCTCTTCATCCAACAACGAATTAACAGTATGAACGTTATTTTCAAACCATGATTTTATAAAAATAGACTTTTTATTCACCTTAAGATTTTCATTAAACCATAAAACATTTTTGCACATTTCTTTGGCCATGTTCTCCTTTTCATAACATGTACAAAGCTGTTTCCATGACTTAAATACATCAATCCAAAACTGATTTTTATACTTGTTAACTCTCTGCAAACAATAACTTGGTCCAAATTTAATCAATCGCGAAATATCAATATCTGATCCAATAACTGACTGCCATTTGGCTTTAGCTTTGATTATTTTTTTTATCCATGATATTTTCATACTTGCATTAAAATGTTCAACATTAACCATTTTCAATCCCCCATTCACATATTCTTGAGTAACCACAGATTTTTTAATTTTAGAAACTGGGCTATTCCATAAGAATTCAAAAAAGATATGATTTAGTTTTTCAAAAATATTTTTAGGTGGAGTTGGTAAGGATATAAACAAATGTACTATTTTTGACAAAGCTAGAGACTTAATGACTGTTATTCGTCCTAATGATGTAAGATTCCTTCTTTTCCATTGATTTAATAAACTCTGAATGGACATTATTTTTGAGTTGTAGTTTGCTTTTAGCATTTGATCTAAGTCAACATTAAATTCTATTCCTAGAACTTGAAAGGATTTACTTCCCCAAATCAGTTCTGTATTATTCATTAACTTTTCTCCACAGAACCTTTTACTACCAATCCAAATAACCTGACTTTTAGTATAATTAACTTTTAAACCAGACAAATGTTTGAAATCATTAAGCTCCTGTAGACTTATTTCTAAAGTTTTCATAGTTCCATCAAGAAAAAGGGAAGTGTCATCTGCAAATTGTGATATAAGATGCATTTCATCTCCAATTTTAATACCTTTAATTTTGTCGTTGCCTCTTAATTTTATTGCCAATATTTCTGCACATAATAAGAATAAATATGGGGATATTGGGTCTCCCTGTCTACAACCTCTTCCATTATTGAACCATCTTGATAAGTTACCACCTTGATTAATTGTTGTTGTAATATTCTTATAAAAAACCTGAACCCATTTTCTAATAGATTCTCCAAAATTGAAAAATTTCATTACTCTAAATAGGTAATCCCAAGACACTGTATCAAAAGCTTTTTCGAAGTCAATAAGAAGAATCATTCCAGGGATATTTTGGACTTGAGTATAATTCATAATATCATAAATCAATCTTGTGTTTTCTGATATATTTCTACCTGGTATAAAACCTGTTTGATCCCCATGTATTATTTTTGGTAGGACAGATTTTATTCTACTAGCAATACATCCTGACCCAATTTTATAAACTGTATTTAGTAATGAAATTGGTCTCCAATTCTTTAAGTACTGTTTTTGTTTATTTGGTTTTGGTAGACAAACAATTACTCCTTGTTTTTGAGTGACTGATAATTCTCCTATCTCATAAACAAAGTTCAAAGACCTAACTACAAATTGACCTAAGTCTTTCCAAAGAAACTTTAAAAATTCAGTAGTAAATCCGTCACTACCAGGACTGGTGTCATTATTCATTCTTTTCAGTGTTTCTGTTGCTTCTCTTAAAGTTATCTCCCCCTCTAATTTTGTACTTTCATTGAAAGATAGCTTATTGACTTTATCAAACACTTTATCTCTTTCCCATTCTCTTGTGTTTAATTCTGTATTTTTATTTTCGTATAATTTTTCATAATATTTACATATTTCCTCTAAAATATCTTCCTGATTCAAAATTATTTCATTATCTTCCTTTTCTATTCTTTGTATTATTTTATTTGTAAAGTTTCTTTTCTCTAGATTACAGAAATATTTAGTGGGCTTTTCTCCTTCATCAATCCATTTTGCCTTTGATCTTATCATTGCTCCCTTTAATTTTTCTAATCTTAGTTTTTCTAATTCTTCCCTGGCCTCCTCTAAACTACATGTAGATCTTTCTATTTTGTTTGTACCTTCCTGTTCTGCAAGATTTTGTATAATATTTAATAACTGTTTCCCTGCAATTTTTACTTTTCTTCAAATAAGAAGAGTATGATATAGTTTGTCCTCTTATCTCCATTAATAAAATCTCTAAAAATAATTGATCATTTATCTGTAAGCAAATTTCATTATCAGGGATGTGTACAACATTGTCTCTCTCATAAACAGGTATCATATACTGTTGTTTAATATTAACAATTGTTTTTTTACTTTCTCGACATATTGTTTATCATACAAAAGTGAATTATTGAATTTCCATAGACCTTTACCTTTTTTGAAATCTTGTAATTTTAGTGAAAGGATTACTGGGGAATGATCTGATCTATAACTTGCATCCACAAAACATTCTTGTATGCTACTAAGCAGGGAATTGGATACAAGAAAGTAATCTAACCTAGCCAACTTTGTGGGATTTTTCCTTCTCCAAGTATACCTATTTTTTTCTGGATATAATTCTCTGAAAATATCAACCATATCTAATTCCTCCATTGCTTTTAATGTGGCATCTCGATCTAGCATTGGGATTATTTATGTTATTTTCTTTATAATATTTACAATCTAGTTTGGGGTTCATAACAAAATTAAAATCACCACAAAATATATAACTGTCATTTTCAAAATCTTGTGCTTTTTCAACTATGGTTTCAAAAAAATTAGGTGTGTCTTTATTTGGGCCATAAAGATTCATTAATGTTAATCTTTTATCTTGAATTGTAATATCTAGAATAATATAGTTTCCATTGCAGTCCCTTTTTTCTCTATGTACCTCAAATTCAAATGTATTGTTAAATAATACAGCAACACCCCTTGCGTTTGATTCAAAGGAGCTAAAATAACATTTTTTGTATCCCCATTCATTTACTACAATATTATGTATGTCTTCAACAAAATGCGTATCTTGTAAACAATAGATATCACAATTTTTAGCTTTTAAAAATTTCAACACATCCTTTCTTTTTTCTTGATTACCCAAACCTTGGCAATTGAGTGACAAAACCTTTATCTCATTCATTGTACTTGAAATTATCACTTACATGGAAGTCAACTAAGGTTTGTAAATCCAGCCAGAGTAAGAAGAGAGAAAGAAAAAATAACAAAACATAAGAATGTGAAGAAAGCATTGGCTTTCAAGTTAAAAACTATATACCGGTTAAACATGGCATTCTGTGGTATCAATGTAAGAAAAGAAAAAGTACCAACACGAGACTGGAGTGGCAGCAAACGATTTCTACGCTGTTTACATGTTTAGATTTTTGAGAATTACGAACCCGAATGAAATTTTTACAATCTGCCGACTTCTGTCCATATCTTAAATTCTTACAATTTAGGGAGTTTTTACACATAGACTTACTCTCAGAGATATCATATAAATATAATTCAAATTGTTTTTATGCTTTAACTCAAGTTATTAATGAGTCACTGTTTACTTATTTAATTATGATTTGTATATTTAACATTCTTAAAAGGAAGAATAATGCCCTTCCTCTCCTTTATTTGTTCAAAATGTTTAAAATCCATTTGTCAAAAGTAAACCAAAGTAATAATACCTTGAACCGTTCTGTTGTAGTATTTTATTGCCCAATCCTTCTGTTCTTTGACGCTGATTGAAACAGTGGAAAAATTCATTACATCTTGGACGACAAATAACTTATTGTTAACAGTAAACATTTCGCTTAATTGTGAATCAAGGGTTATCATGACGTCAAACGGGCCAGCCGAAGATATTGTTCGTCCCCAATCAAAAATCAAGTTGCCACCCTCAAATTCTACTTCTACTTCGATTCCTGAAAATCAATCCAAATTCCCTTAACAGGAGTTGCTAACTTAGAAAATTATCGCTAGCAATAGCAAAAAAATATTGTTGAGCAAATATTTCCTAAGCAAACCTGCATTTCATGTAAAACTTTCTTTTAGAGATTTAAAGTTTTTTTCCTAAAATACAATGCAAGGCGAACATATTTTTCTTTTTGTAAAATGCATGTTTGACTTAGAGAAAATAAGTGAAACAGTCTGCATTTCATAGCAGGCATACTTTGATTTGTTACGGTTAAAACTTTCATTAATTATTAGATATGATTTCCATAGTTGTAAATTCTATTAGGGTAATAATTAAACAAATGTGTTCCTAAATAGAAAGAAATACAGTGTATTATCATTCTTATTAAAATGAATTGTTCAAATGCCATATACAGCCTCATTATCTTTAATCTAATCTAATCTAATTTCCACTCAAATTATATTTTTTAATCTATGTATGGAAAAATCTTACCTGCAACAAGGTGAAGAAATGCCAATAAAATACTTATACTATTTTCTTCACGCATTGTATCTGGCAAATAAACTACAAACAAAAACAATTTTATTAAGGTTAACATTCTTGTTATGTAGAAAAAGGAAAATAAGATATGGTTGTCAAACACTAACGCCCTCTTATGGCAGTTTATGGGAAGAGTTTAAATTTTTTTCAATGCAAGTTAAAATTTTTCAAGGTGAAATGGTCAAAGTTGTTGGTATTCTACTTGTCAAGGTCAAAACGTAAAAACTCTATAAATGCACTTAAAGATCTTGTCACAGGAATGCACAGGTGAAGATTGAAAGCCCTAGTACCGAATATTCAAAAGTAATTATCAATATCAAAATTTGGATTTTTTTTTGTAAAAGTGAATCAAACTCCTAACTTAAAGTCACAAGGTTAAATCCGAAAAAGCGTCTTGTCGCAAACAGTACACCTTTGATAAATGAAACCCATAGCCATATCCACTCAAAAGATATGGGCAAGATTTAAGTTTATGAGAACAAATACACAAACAGAAAGACAAGGGAAAACTTTGTACCTCTAGTACCCTCAAATCTTTGATTACGGAGCGTAAAAATAGTTTTGTATGTTAAATTTATATTTTTATTATATAATGTTTTTTTTTTCAATAATCAAATTACCCTTCTAACCTTATATTTTGATACTTTATTTAACGCTTATATAAATAATATATTGGATTTTACTAAAATATCCCTTGAGAGGCCTTCAATTTAGAAGTATCATCATCTATAAAAGTAGTACTACCTTTTTCAACCTTCAGGAACTAAAGTTCACGTTAGGCATTTAGAAACGACAATGCTTAAATAGACAAAATGCATCTTTATAGCGAACTTCATTATTTCCCGTAGAGAAATGTCTTTATTAACTGATATCACCTCTAATTTGGAGGTCCGTGTTTACTCTGCTCCTATGTTGGACATTTGATCCTGAATGCTGTTTATAATCTCCATATGTTTCAATAACTGAAATGAAGTTTATTTCTTATTTAAATTTATACATTTATTTTTTTTATACGTATGCAGCAGTAAACCTTCTTAATCTGCTTACGGAGATTATATATCTCAGTTGATCCGATACGCACGAGCATGCTTTACGTATGTACAATTTCTAAACTGAAGTTAATTATTGACGAACAACTCGATGAAACAAGAATATCAACAGTCTCGTAAAAAGTCATCATTTCGGAAGTTCTCTGGTCGATACAATGGCCTTGTCAGCAAATACATTTTATCACTGAGAAAAATTCTGACTGACATTTTTCATACTAATTGTTAGTCCATTATTTATACACAGAATTGACGACGGATTTTTCTGTTATTCCCCGATCACAACAAAAAGCACATGGCGGATGTGACCGATCAGCAGAGGATGCTCACTTTTCCAAGGTACCTGATCCCACCTCTGATCACGATATTTTGGAGGTCTGTGTCTGCTCTGCTCCTATTTTGTATTGTTTTATGATCTTTTGATCTTGAATACTGTCGGTTGTATCCCTAATTTTTATTAAGGTTTTTTGTCGCTTTTAAGGGAAATTGATGAACCTTGAAGGTTATACCTGTACATTTGATGGGAATTAGACATCGATTAATGTTCTAAGACCCAATTTTGCTGCTGATTATTTTATCCCCGAGAAATTCTTTAAAACTTAAAAAGTTTTATCGCTACCATAAGGTATTTTTTAATTCCTACCTAAATAAAAAGGCATAGTGTGGGAGAATAGTTATTTAAAATTCTGATATAAGTTTTTAAAAGAAATTATCGCCATGTCATGAAAAAATAATATAACCAAACGATCAGAACATTTTTTTTATCTGTTTTTGTTCTTTAGAAAATTATTCACTTTTATAGTAACGAGAAGAAATATAATGTTAAGCCCAAGCTTACCGTCTATTTGCAGAGTTTTAAAACCAATCTTCTATGTTAGTTTCATCTTATTTTCAGTCCTCTACCTTATGTACAAACACGCAACAGATTCCTTTATGTAATTTCAAACTTTGTTTGCTACGTTATTGCCAAAGCGGGTATATCTAATTACAGGACTCAGTGCAAAACTCAGTGAGGCGGTGATGAAAATTTAAATGGAAATTAGTCATAAGTTTGGCATATGTATGTCAAATTCATTGAAAGAAAATTATATTTAAAGGTGAGGACAATCTGTATCTCTTTCAGCTATCTCCTCTCTTGGATCTAAATCAGAACAAATTCATTGCTACCTGTGGATTTTTCCATGTACAAGTATATGTATGACAAGTCTTGGCTTTGTTGTGCATAGGGGGAAAGAATTTTAAACGATCCTCCTATGATATTTTCCAATATTAAAAATTATTTACTGATCCTCGCAGCCAGGGGTCAATATTTTGACAAATAATTTACACTTTATGACGATGTTTTCACAAAACAATTACTTTGAATATTATCTCCACGATATTTCAAAGCCTATTAAGGAAATGCACAGTGATTAAACAAAACAACTGAGATATAAAAAGTGACGTGAAAAAAATAAAACAAAGCCTAGATTTATGTAAAGAAATATTGTGTTTTTGTTATTTGATGATTAACTCAAAACTAATAAACTGCTTTTTTGCTTACATTTGAAATACGAGACGAATTTTTGCTCAAAGTGTACAGTGTATATATATCATAGCACTAAGATTTGGATTCTTTTCGATGAAAGGATGAGGTAACTTACTACCTCCGGTAAATTGACAAATAATTAAATGTGCAGATTTTACTATTTTACTTCTTGTATGCAACTATCACTGATGTCATTACATTTTTAGGGCAGAATAAAGCTAAAACCTTCTTCTTTGCTAGGTCTACACGTACAGCTCAACGCACGTTTTAAACTCACATGGATTTTTGCACAAATTAAAGTCACATTATTATAATGCAAGATTTTCTAACGTGACAACAAAGTATGTTTTAAAAGCTTGCGAGTGATTTATAACTTAATTTTGCTTTTATTTCATTACTTAAAATATGATTCACACAAAATTATTGGTAGGATTTTATTATGCTCCTGGATGATAGATATGTCAGTTTTCAAATGGTTTTTTTCATAGTTTCTTGTCAAATGCAGCCGTCTTGTATCCTTTTATTTAAAAGCATACTTTTGTCTTGCCTTAATACAGAAACTGTGCGATTATGTAACTTCTGTATTTTCTGTACATTAATATGACACTGCGGCCCAAGATGACGGAAGTATTTCTCGTCTGTTCAACTTCTGTTCATGTTAAAAAGATGGCATTTTTTCAGGTTAACTTTCTGAAATCTAGCATCATGAAAGATGCCTTCCGACAAAAAATTTAAAAGTTTCAGATCATAAATGTAAAATCATTTTCTTTTCAATAGTAACAATTTATTATGTTGAAAGAAAAACAACACTTTATTATCTTATCCTTTGACCTGATTTCTTTATGCAGTTTTGTCATTTTTCGTCGCTGCATTTCAACGAAACCAAGACAAGTACGGAAAATGTGCAAAGTACCTAGAAAAATACTCATCTGTAAGAAGTTAGTTTGAACATTTCAACTAATAATATCAAAGAAAGCTCGATAAAATAATTTGTGAATACCTATGGTATAATCATACATTTAATTTATTGCAAAATTTAAAGACGCATATGTTATATTTTTATGTTGTATGAGTTCCTTCACGTTTTACTTTTTTTGAACTTGATGGAGAATACAAAATCGATATCATAACAAGATTTCGGCGGGAGTTACTTCTGTTATCTTGTCACTATAAATAATAACGCAATTTTTTTTTTTACATGTTTCATAATATTTAAATCCTGGAACAAAAATTCGCACTGTATTTTGAGGTAAATAAGAATTTTTTTTTCTAATACAAGTAAGTGATATTTTTGTCATACCTAAAGCCTTGAATTTTAAATAAGCATGACATTTTCTCTAAAAATGCGGACCTCCCTCGCATTCAGATGAATATGGGAGAAAACATGAACGTCAATCTCTCTTCCAAACAAGGAAGGTTGTTCAAAAAATAAATTTTAAATTGATGAATTCAGATTATAAAATACAGAAAGAAAACTTAGTTGGGAATTTCTGAATTTTTTACTTACTCATGATTAATTACAATGAAATATATGCATCACAGTCTTCACCAGAAGTACTGTTCACTATAATGCTATTCAATATAATACATTAATACTGTGTTAATCTTTACAATAATTAACTATATGGAGCAGAACATTTTATGGCTCGTGTTTTCCTCTTCCCTTATTTTAGCATATTTTATGTAAATTGTTTTTGATGTTCCACGTCCTGACAACTTTTATTGCCCCTTTTCTACGACATTTACTCTTATGTCTCTATTAATGTATGCAAAGAAGTAATGAATAAACAACAGAACATCGTCAAGTTTCTGTCAATCCAAAAAGTCAGATTTCCCCCCAATTTTAAACAGTTACTATTCTTTTATGATTTTTATAATTTAATAGATTTTTATTTGCTCTCAGACGAAATGATGATGTCAAATGCAAATAAAGTTTTGAATACTTTTCATTAAAAAGGATTGACCTCACGGTTCAAGTAAATATTCTTACATTCTTGCTTTGAAGACAAGCTGTATAGATTTCGTACGATTTCTGATTTAATTACAAAAAAAATATTGATTTAAACAAAATGCACATTCTTTTGAAATAAAAGCTAATTAACTTAGAAAAAGAAAGTTATATTGTTTAATGGACGTTGAACGTGAATACTGTGTTCACTTTGTAATCTCTATATACTTTCATTTTACTAATTTACTTATCAATTTATGTAATTTCTTCGATTGTTTATTCATTTATCTATTTTTTTTTTCAATTTGTTTATTTATCTTAATGAATTAAGATGCATTTGTAGTTATAAGGTTTGTTGATGTTAATTAATAGTTATAAAACAAAATTAAAAGAAACCATGATCAAGGAAGATGGAAGTGGAGCTTAAAATACCACTTGTTTATTATTTAAATGTGCTTTTGATGCATAGATGGGCGTTTAAGAAAATAAAATAGATGAAAGAAAAGATGTAATTCACCTCAAAGCATATGTTTATTGTCAAGTTTCAAGAATCTTCTTGTTAAAAAGATCCATATGCAATGTTGCAGAACAGGAAAATGCATTTAAATGTTTTTTTGTCATGTAATTAGTTTTAAAACAACAACAAGGAGGTATATGTTTTGATGTCCAACGAAACTTCCCTATTTTAAATTAACATTGAGTTTTCAATCAAGGATGTAAGGAATAAACAAATCAACTGAGGCAAATTGAACATGAAAAAATATCAAACATTATAGAGAATTTTTTTTATTATATTTCATTTATATTCATCTACTTAGTAGTTAATGAAGATAATAAATTCTTATTTCCGCTTTAAAAGCAGAGTTATTAATCAGCGTATATATTTATATTTGTGATTGAAACAATTCATTTCCAGATTCCTAATAGTGCATTAAAATATTCGACTAAATTTTTGATAATAATTTCTTGATAAAATCAAATTCTATAAATGACATATTGTCATAAAAATTTCCATCTGTTACATGTACTTGTATTTTTCTGGATCTTTTGCACAGAATTTCTTGAACTTTTTAATTTTCTTCCTGACCGACAAAGATGTCCTTAAAATGTGTTTATGAACTCAAATGGTAAAATTACTTATTGGTTGTCTGATTAAAGCCTTCTAACTGAACTTCTGTGGCTTCCACAAACTGATGTCTATATATAACAAATTAAATTAATCATACCTAAGATAAAAAAAATCTGATTTAAGATTTTGACAAAAGCATAAGCTGTTATATTAAAATTCTGCAACCAAAAGTTGTCCATATTTAAAATATAAAACAAAAAATCAAATATAGCAGTCTAAATACATACAGAAATGTAAATATTGTATTCATCATTCAACATGCAGGATAATGGATCACCATAATTCAAACAGAACGTGTTATTCAAAATATTATACGATAAGGTCAAATTGTAATTCCATCACCTATATATATTCAGTACTTGATATATAAACGTTTTAATTTCCATAATCTAAATGTGAAAGTGTTCGTGTCCGTTCTACACCAATTAGTTCCTGACAGGAAAACCGGAGGGGACTATAGGTTTCCTCTATGTATGTCCTGCCGTCTGCCTGTCTATCCGTTTAGCTATCCCTCTGTCTGTCTCACTTAGTTTATCACATTTTTTTAGTTGAATGTTAGTGAATGTATCTTGATGAGGTACAGAACAAGTTTGCATTTTGCTTCGCTTCATTTATTATGACGGAGTTATTTATTTTTTGACGGGCCTTACCCGCTCCTTGTCATGTTTGGAAAAAATCGTCTAAATCTTTAAAACGTTTTAAAAAAAATGTAAAAAAAAAAAAAAAAATGCACGATCACTAAATCTGCTTAAAAGCAAATTGCTTGAAATTCCTATTTATTTCAAAATATTTTTGTTAACTAAAAATATTAAGGTTTCTTGTTCATAAAAATTAAGCATACACGTATTATTAGTACATTTTCCTGGAGAGGAGAGTGATTTTTTTGGTTTAGCATATTACCTAACATCTTGAACAAAACTTGACAATTTCTCAACAACTCTTGAATATAATCTCAGCATATGCCTTAGGTTAGGAATGGTCTGATCCTGCAAGCATATCTCTCAATATATTTCAAAGAACTTATCACATAAAGTTTAAGAAATTTTACAAAAAAAAAAATTAAATAGCAAAATGAGTATTAAAATCAATGAAAGAAATAACTAAATGTATATCCTTTTATTATCTTGGTCAAATCAAGACACTATCGATTTATTATCTAAAATCTTTTGAATACAAAGTCATTTTCAAAGTAGAAGATAGTCGAAAAGGTCACATGTTCGATGTGCTTCTTGTTATCTTAAAGTATTTTGTACGTCAAGAAATTGGTACTACCGGTATATTTACCTCATTTCACATGTTACATATCAAATTAAGATGTCGTAATAAAATCCCATAAATATGATTAAAAAGTATTAAGAAAACAGTGGGCTAGACCAGGTGAAAATGTTCTAAACAAAAATAAACAATTCCGAATCCACTTAAAACATTTTTATATAAATATAAACAACAACAGCCGCACTGACAAAGGTCAAACATTTTAAATGTCCTAATAAATCAAGGATTTTCATTCATTATTTGATAAAGGTCAATATGCATTTCCCAAATAAATAATTGTATCTGATTCTTATTCTATAGGTTATCATTTATTCTTGACATTAAGTTTGAAATGTTTTTTTCGTCTCAAATATATTCAGAAACAGATTTACTGTACCAGTTTCTGTAATTTAGGGTCAGCAATTCATCACTTTACCCAAAACAAATTATCATTGGTTCTAAATAGGCTACTAAATTTTATCTTCACAAAGATGATCATAAATATTCATTTTCCTGCTTAATCTCGGTAAAGCACACGTATATCGTTAAAAAAGTATGGTTAAACCTTTTTAAATGTTTCCCAGGCTTAAACTTTGATAAATGTGTTTTTCTTGTAAATTTATTTCATTTCCTCCTAGATATACATTAAAGTTTAAACAAATTGACAAATATAAATAATGCCAGTTTCCCTTTTATGGTTTATTAATACAATATATACCTGTAGAACAAATTGATTTTGACGCTAAATGAATAGGATATATCTAGGGGATGCTTCATCTTTCTATAGGCAACTGATCCTACTTATGGTAAAAAAGGGGATGGGATTTTAATGCCTTCTCCACATATTTTTACTGTTTATAGATTTTTAATATGAGATTGGTCACTAATCGGTATCTTCACAACTCACATTCTGCGAAGTCTTGAAACAAAATTATTTTATTTTTAAATTCTTAGTTTTATTTTTTTTTTTTAAAATAAATGAAATGTCAGATAAAGTTTTGCATTTTATATGTTTTTTTTATAATGACGTTGGAAGGAACTGGTTTGTTACAATGCAGAGTGCGCTGTCACAGTGGTTTTTCTAATGCATAAGAAAAGCAATTGAACTGCAATATGCTTAAACTTTTTTTAATTAACTGCTCAATGGCTCTGCGAGCCGAGTAAAGATCTATATTTCATTTTTTCCACCAACAAGTAGTGACTTTATCATATAAGTCAACACATTTTGAATAGACCTTTAGCAACAAACATATCACAAGTTTTCCAGTCCTGATACTTCTGAAATTCATCTCTCATTCCTTACAATTTCATGTACATGAGTACCGGAACTTTTCTTCATTTTTCACAATTATTAGCTTTATTAATTTTCTCCCTATATTTTCTTTTGTATTCTTCTTTTCCTAATCTATAAAATACCAAACATTTTCCTTATTCTTTTATTGAACCACGCACATTTCACAGCCAATTGTATTTTGTAAATAATACATTTTTCCGCCTTTTCATGCACAATCAAGTATGACATGTACAGTCTGTTCAAATAGTCATTTAAAAGAAAAAAATAATGTAAGAATTATCATCCCATAACAGCATTCATGAAATATTCGAATTTTATAAATGCAAGAGTATTAGACTAGCATATGATGAAAGACTAGGAAGTCAAAAGAATACTAGAAAAAAAGTTTTGATTAGTATAACTAAATTCAGCATTGAACTCTGTTTCAGGTTAGTATTGTGTGAAAACAAATACAGATTTATTTGTTTTTAAAGGGATTTCCCCTCGATCATGAGAAGTCGGATGTGACAAGTTGGCAAGCGATACTAACTCCTCAATGGTACATGATCCTAAATCTGTTTTTTTACATGTTGGTGTTTACTCTGTCCATGGTTCGTATAGTTATAAATTGACTTGTTTTTGCTTTAGTACAATTCATCTCCATATATTTCTGTTGGAAATACTTTAAATTGCTTTTTATGCAATCAATTATTGTACTCTTACCAAATAACATAAAATCTAAAGATGAATTGTTTCGTTTGTGGTTATTTTTAAGAAGATTAATTGTCTTATAATCTAGTTTAAGATTTCAAATTTTTCTTACGTAAAAACCCGTTCTCTTGTGCATTTGCATATAAAAGATGATTGTTTGTTGTTCAGGCTTAGACACCGTGTGCTGCATAGCTTGGTTGAAACACTAAGGTATGTTTTACTTTATTAAAGCATTAATTTTTTTTCATTTCTAATTACAATTTCATGCGCTTATATGACAGTAAATGAATACAACAGTTAATAAAACAATATGAGCTGCAACTTTGATGTCAGAATTTTTTGTTGCAAAATTGAAAATAACTATTTCGATTACAAACAAAATTTATAAACTTTAGTTGAAATCTGCTGTGGAAGAACTATTTATCAGCTTTGATTGAATCAAAATGACATTATTGTCGTCTTATATAATTATGATCGTTTTCAAACAACACTGTATATTCGATTGAACAGGGGTCTTTCTTTTTAATTCAATGCTTTATTTTAGTGTAATTGATCATAACTGTTTAGATTACACATTTTAACAGCAAATAATTTTTTCCAACATGCAGCTTATATTGCTTTATAAAATGAAGTGTTTAAAAGGTTGTAACTTTTTAAGACTTGCCGGTCGTAAAATAAGAAAAGACTTGATTCAAACTTTGAATTTTTTCAGGAATTTTCACAATTATGCTAATAAATGCGTAGACGTTCATGGATATTTTACTAAAAACTGATGATAGAACATCAGAAGAAACATAGCAACAATATAAATATTGTTATTTTTAACCCCAAAAAAAATTATCTGCTCCGATAATTCATCTACACCAGTATGTATTTACACCACAATATGGCAATTTTGGAAGTATTGGGCATCGAAAAAATAAACTTTGTAATTAGACACAGACCAATCTAGATGGTCAGCTTTTTTGAAAGTTCGACGTTTGGTGACTTTTTACAATAACTTTGATCTACTTGACTAAAGAAGAAATCTCTAGGGCAGAAATACAAAAAAATATATGAAAAATGTGATAATTTGGCGCTTTTCCGAAAATTCTCATAGGGTCCAATTGTAAACTTTGACAACTTTTGAGATGACCCCCACAGAAATCGGGGTGGTATGCATTCGATTTTTTTTTTAGTCTTTAAACAATAAATATAACAGTAAAAATTAATTAATGAAAAATTATCGAAATCCCTAGGGTAGAAATAATTAGACTCGGCCTCGTTAAAATGGTTTGAACTTCTCGGATAAAGTAGGGAAAAAAAAACTTAAAAGCAACTATTTATTTCGTTATTTTGTTTAATGAAAGCTAAAAAACATAAACTTAAGATATGTAATTCCACAATAGAAAGAATTCTGATTTCCTTTTCAAAGAAAAAAAATAAAGCATGTGCTTTATATTTTGTTTGGCTTTAAATATTTTTAGCAATATCCAGTTTATCAATCAATTGACATTTCTACAAAGACTCTAAAACTGATAAACTTTATATTAGAGTTATTCAGTGTAGATTTACCTCCCGATTTACCTCCCGTGAACCCCTTATCAAATGAATTTAATTTCCATCAAAATTTGACAAAATTGGTATGATACAAAAGGCCAAACAGTATATTTAAAATAGTTTTCTATTAAAATTAAATGTTAAATGATTAATGAAGTTGTGTTTTAGTGTACAGCTTCTGGCATAAAATTATTGCAATCATTGAAAGCGCATATTAATTTCCCTCAAAGCAATTGTTTATTTCTATTTTGTAAGATTTGCCGTCACTATGAAGGTGTTATTGCTGTTTATCGTCCTGTGCCTTGCCCTAACACAGGCGCATAACTATTACAGCAAATATTACCGTTCTCCAAGCCTCTACAAACAACATTACTATCCAAGTAAGTGAACCATGTGTATCTCACAGTGAAATAAAAGCTAAATTTACTTTATGCATATCATATGTTTCTTTTTAAAATAAGGAACCGACAATATGCTTTTATGAGATAATTAATGTTATAAATAGAATGAAAATCTACGGTTAAAATCCTTGTGTCATTTTCATTATTAAATATGGTTAAGATATTAAAAAAAACAACAACTAGGCCCTAGATTTCAAATCACCAGTACGTGTATTCATTTTTTTAAGGAAGGAGTATAATTATTCCTAGTGCATCTTAATATATTTGAACCATTGAAGTCTTGATGAAAATCACATCTGATGTAACTCTTTTTCAGCGAAATATTATACCAGTTACTATCGTCCTCGACGCTATTACTACAGCTATTATCCAAAACGACGCTATTACACAACGTATTACAAGCGACCCTATTACACAACGTATTACAAGCGACCATATTATACAAGCTATTACAAGCGACCATATTATACAAGCTACTATCAGAAGCCATATTACAACACGAAATACTATTCAAAGAAATACTACTGAGCGACAGAAAAAGGGTAAGATCTTTTTTCATTCCAAAAAGATAAAAAAAGCATCTCACATTTCTTCTTTTTAAGATATTAAGTAAATGAAGAATAAATCCATACGCTTGTTGCCTATCCATAGAAAAAAAGCTTGGTGGGTATAAGAAATCTAGGTATAATATTAATTTACAATACATTATTATATTAAATTATAATATTGATTTGATCCCTTATATATGGACGGTGTAATTAAAATAGATCAAGCAAATTTTGTTTGAAAACAATTTCATTCGAGATAAAAGGCTGTGTGAAATTTGATAAAAAAGACAGTAACAATGCCAAATCAAATATCTGAATTGAGAGGAGAGAAAAATATCCCTTGAAATATCTAGGTAGGATGGGGTGCCGTAGAAAAGTAAACACCCCCTGTCAATTACTCACACATACTGTGAGCACCCTTTTAAAATTCAGAATAATAATATTTGATATCGCGATTACTTAACTTAGCGGAACTCTTTGTGATGTAGCTTATGGGTAAAGAACGTCTGTTAGATGGGGGCAAATGAGCTATTGAATGCAATGCAAGATTGATCATTGTAGAATTTATAAGAACAGATAAGTAAAAAAAATCCTGGTTGAATACCTTGCTAAACAATCATTGAACCAGCCTAATCAATTTTTGAGAGAAGCTAATCCTAAAATGTTACATTTTAACGATATCTTTAAAAAACTGGAATCTCCTCAAATTTTCAATGAAATTGTCACTTTTTAAAGCTAATAAACTATTCTAAACTTTCCTTTTTCGACATTTCCTATTTGGAATTCAATTCTTGGCAATACATTGCACTTTCGAAATGAAATTGTTCTAATCCTTTGATTGTCACTACTGAAAACAATGTTATGTGCCCCAGAAATCTTAGAGGTCTCTCGACTCTCCCGCAAAAGAACGGCAGTAAGTTAAATAAAGCTGCCAGGTACTCGCCATATTACGTTTTACTGACTCTCATTTTTTTAAGAAACTAAATAAAATATTTAAACCAAGAAGTCATATGAATGCTCTACTTTTCATTTCAGATGAGATGAAGAAGATAACGAAATACATTTTTGTAACGTTTTATCAAAATAAAGACCAAACTGACTTCAAAAACATTGTTTTATTACCTCTTCCTCAAACGAAATTCTTAAAAGAAAATGATTGAAGATAACTTGAGGAACATATGGTTGACAGGGACGTAAGGGGGAGGGGTAGTAAGGGATCAATACAGGAACAAATAAAATACCAGGGAGAAACAGAACATTGTCAGGGACACAGATCGGAACGTCAGGGAAATATATGGATCGATTGATTTATTGTATGTTGTCGAGAATTTTTCACTCATATGGAGACCTCACCGTAAGCCGGTGAAGGGCTTCAAATTTAGACCTTTACTCGGCACTCAGGGCAATTGAGCAATGAGGGTTCTTAATCGTGCCAACACCTACCATGCACAGAGCCTACGTTTTTAAGGTCATATCCGAAAGACTCCTGGCTTTCACTTTTAATGCCGAGCGCTTGGCGAAGGAACAGTCACTACCTATGTTCACGTATTAGGTATGACGCGGCGCCTCGAACGGGAATCGAACCCGGGCCTCCCGATCACGAGGAAAACGCTCTACCACTTAATTGCCGAGACCGGTTGGGGGGATTATTACAGTAGAGATGCAAGGAGCACAGGAGATACGAATGCTTCTCAACAATGGTGCCTATAGTATCCTTTGCTTTCAAAGACGTGACCTGTCTGTATTCACATTTTGTATGAATAGACTTTTTGGTATTCTAACTGATCTCTTAAGATAAAAAAAATGTCATTGAAAAAAAATTCAAGTACATTTATCTATAGATGCAGAATTTTATATAGTCAATTCTAAAGAATCAGCAAACTGTTAATCAAATTCATTGTAATAAATCGCACATTTTCAATGAACATAATTGCAGTTTATGTTCCAAAAACGTTCAAGGTTCTATAGTAAAACATATGATATTAATGTAGTTAAAATTTTGATAGGTCAATAACCCCTACCATTGCTTACTTCTTTCGATAAATATCTAATCGCAAATAATATCATATATTATTCTTTCTTTCTTTAAAAACTAAAAAATGAGACAAAAATTTATCGTTTGTTGCAATATTTATAAGTGTAATGTTTGAAAGTTTCAGAAGTATTATTAACAGTTCCATATTCAAGTAATTTATCAGTCGAGAAAAAGAAACGAAAAATAACCAATTTTTTAGACGGAAATAATGCAAATTTAAAATGAGAAGTATTACTGGAGATCTACATTGTACTTACATGTATATAATTATAATGATAAAATAAATTCTAAAGCAAATGCCAGATTTTCTTTTCTTTTTGTGGTATTGCTGAAATTTTTTATGAATTCCTGAAATTGTCAATGAAGAAGCACGCTTTTAGATCTGATAGTGCAGCTGATTTGATTTGTATCATAACTATGTTGAGATTGTAACTTGTAATAATGTGTGTCAAATTAAGCTAAAAAAAGATTTTTCATGATAGGATTCATACTTTTTAGTTTCAACAGATATTTATTTCCATACAATGTGAAATAAAATACATGTATGTATCTAAATTATTTTAACTTTCTGTTACAAAGTCAAGTTTTCAATAAACTTTTTTCTCATCACTAATAAAAACAGTAAGATAGATTACTGGCTTTTAAAAAAAATCGTCCAAATTGTTTTCAGTTTCATCAAATATTTCGGTTGATTTATGAACAAGGTGGAGCTGATAAGTCATTTTTTTAAATGAAATGTTCTAATTTTTTATATTCATGTTCTAAAATCATTGACCCATAAAAGATGAATTGTTTAGGAGATTTGAATAGCACGAAAGTACAGGGGAACCTTACAGTTTAAATTCTGTTGTATAAAAGGCAAAGGATTGCCATTGTCAGAGCTTAAAAATTGGTAAATTTTAATGGATAATAATGGCAAAACATTAAATATTAAACATTGCATCTGACAGATGTATGCATATTTATATGATTCATTACTGGAACTTAAAACAATGACTTTATCTCCAAACAATGGCAATCAAAAGGATAAAATAGTAACATTTTTATTGTGAAATATTTACTAACAATTCAGTAAAAGCAATATTTCCAAAAAAAAAAAGAATGAAAAATATATATTTATAATGTATGCTTCAAATTCACAAAGTAAATACGCATTTTAAGCATTATCACTAGAGAGGTCCATAATGTCATATTGTTTCCATTAGTGTTTTCTAACCCTCTCAATCTATTACGTAAAATCTGTACTACTTGCATCACAAACTAAAAATTATAATCCTTATACCATTCATAATTTTCTTTAATTCAGGATGAAAAAACAAATATGGAGATAAACACACAGTAATAAGGCTCGTTTTCATTGAAACAATATAAATCGGGAGCAGAAATTTATGTAAAATATTGAAACAGGTGCAATATAAGAGTTAGTATCTTCTACCAAAAACCCCATCATGTGTTCCTCTACTACATTTACATGTCAGAGAGCGAACACTGAACGATATGTGACATCTGAACTCAATTTGTTGAACGGTAGGTAAACGATGAGCGAATGTAGAAACGACTAGTGGGTAAATGCCAACTCAATATTAACGGTAAAGAAACGGCGAGCGCAGCATAAACGATTTTTGTTCATTGTCTGTGATATTTTCCTGATATGGTTTGTATTCTTTTGTTTTACATATATATTGCTTTATGCAATAAAATTGAACTACTGAGTGTGAAGAACACTGACCGATGTCTGATGCTAAAGACTTTTTTAAAAATTTACAAATTAATGATTCATTGATTGTATATTGCTTAACGTCCCTCTCTCTCTCGAGAATTTTTCACTCATATGGTGACGTCACCATTTGCCGGTGAAGGGCTTTACATTTTGACCTTTACTCTGCACTCAGGGCCATTGAACAGTGAGGGATCTTTATCGTGCCAAGGCCTACCGCTAACACGGAGCCTCGGTTTTTAAGGTCTCATCCGAAGGACCCGCAACTTTCTCTTAAAAGTGTTGAGCGCATGGTGAATGAACAGTTGCTACCCATTTTTTATCGACTTAGGTCAGTCACGGCCGAGATTCAAACTCACGACCTCCCGATCACGAAGCGAGTGCTTTACCGACTGCGCTACTGTGAACGGTACTCTCCTATTAAAAGTAAATCTTTTGTTTGCGAAGAATTCACCTTACGTATCCATTTGCGAAATTTTCCTCATAATTCATAAAAAAAAATATAATTTTAGAAAAATTATATCATTACCATAATAAAAATTTCTCGTATAACTACATTTGCATTCAATGAGAATTCTTTATTCTATAAAACATAGCTTAGGTGAAAATATTTAAGAAAAATATGGAGAGCACAAACAAAGTCAAGATCAAGTCCGTAAAATAATACAGATTAGGAGCAGAGAAAACACGGACCTCCAAAATATAAGAAGTGGGAATTGGTGCCATGGAGGAGTGAGCATCCCCTGCCGACCGGTCACACTCGCCGTATGCTCCTTCTCATGATCGGGAAATAACGGAAAAATCTATCGTCGATTCAGTGTATGAATAATTGATTAACAATAAGTATGAAATGGTACAAATTCTAGTCCCCACATAGAAAATTAAATTCTTTTGGATTTCTTTTTAAATGAGTCCCCTTCCCTCGGATGGTAATGAGATAAATCCAGGCTGCTGCTAACAATGGAAAAATTAACTACACTTTTAGCAATTGACAATCCTCAGCAATGAATTCTAGTCGCCATCATTATTTATAAAAAACACAGAGAGAAATCATTTACTAATGAAAATGCATTGTCTTACAACTCGTTTTCAATTGATTTTGTGTTAAAGAAAGCAAAAATAATCGCTAAGATAACATTTTAAAGTCAGCATGATCATGATGATATGTTAACTGTATGTACAATCATCACTAGAAATTGATTTTTTCACAAATGTAAGAAAAATGTTGATTAGCATCAACATCCATACAGTCAAAATTATATTCACTCCTGCTCCTCATATGAAATTCACCTGGCGCTTTGATTCTGTAAGGGGACAAACATGTGGTATCGGTGAACCATCATGAAATTTCCATTGTCCGTTTTCTTTAACCCCTTGTACCCAGATCTAAGGGCCATTAACTGCAAATTTACCTTAAATTAATAAAGGTAGAAAGAATAATTAATTCAAAAAATGTTATAATGATTTGGTCATTGGCAATGTTTCCAGTTAAAATACATTTTTCTAATTCAAATAAGGATTTTGCACTGTTTGTTATATTGAATACAAAGTCTTTGATGTTAAATTTGGAAAATTTTAATAATGAATAAAAATTTTTAAAAAGCAAATAGATAGTAGACTTCCTTTCATATTTAAACAATGCTTTAATGTCTCACGCCTTATATTTTGATCTGTACCTGCAAACATTTTGAAGATATCATACTTTGCTGTCGTGTCAATTCTGATTAGGTCTCCTCTGTCGTTTTTACATTTGACGACAGCATCCGGGTATGTGGTTGAAGTTGGTACGTACTTTAGGTAGAGATTCAAGTAATAATATTGAAACTTATATAAACTTGTATATCCTGACGGACAGAAAGCTGTATATCAAAGAAAAAAAGAAGTTTCATTAGAAATAGTTAAAATTGTAATTGTGGTAATGGAGTTTTATGAAGAGACTTACTTTTACAATCGACGACTGACTTCTACAATTTAAACAGAGACAAACACCAATTACTAAAATGTAAAAGTCAGCTGTCGAATGTAAAAGTAAATCTCTTCATAAAACTCCAATAGTGGAGAAAGAAAAAATGAAGTAGGTGTTGTGCATAGGAAACAGTATACCGATTTTTATTTGCGTGGGAGGATTATTCACGAGATTCGCGGGAACCTCGTTATTTCGAATATTTCTCGAGTTCTTAAGATTCTCTATCTTTTAACAACTGATTCAAAAAGACTTGATTGGGAAAAGTAATTGTCTCGAACAAGTTCCCCTTGTTCCTCGCGAAATAAAGTCATCGCAAATAAAATATAACAATAATTAAATTACAAATTTCAATTGTCACAGCAGTTTAACTGTATTTTATTTAAAGTATCCCTCTGATCCAATTTTCATCACCTTTTAAATTCCCAATATTTGCTCTCATCAACAACAATAAAATTAGATTTAAATGAAAAATAAGTTTGAAACATAAAGCAGTGCTGATTTCATTATAAAAAGACAATATCATTATTTTCTGTAAGAAGTAAAAGAACTATATGTTTAGAGATAGACAGATCTCAATCTTAATAGTTGAGAGGAAATGAATTTAAATGTAAAGGTAAACATAAATAATTAATCATTTTTTAAAATGCTAACTAAAATTATTAGCAACAATAAATGAAACATTGCTCAGCGTGAATTTATTACACAATGCTCCTCATAATCAATCTCTTGTAAGACAATACATAGGATTGTTTGGAATAATTTATCTATCTTATCAGTGGGACATAACACTTTAAATACTGTTGACGTACTTTTTTCCGCATGTGATTAATTTCCGCTATGTATGCGGACATAATTTTTCTGCAGAAATTTGTCACAGCGTACTAAAGATTCATTAAGGACATATTAAGACAATCCAAGATATCCGCATAATTTATTTCTCGCGGATGGATTAGAAATTTATTTTGTTTCCGCGGAATTATGACCCTGAGGAATTAAGTACTTTTACAGTACCCCCGCTCGAAAACAATGTTATATAAACTACACGATGTACAATTATTGAATCCATTTTACATAAGAACGAATTATAAAAACGATTGTAAGACGGATTTGACCTACCAGGTATATATGTTTCCCACTGTGTGCCATTCACAGAAATTCCGTTTCCTAAAGATTCATCACAACACATACCACGTAGATCAAAGTCGTTATGGCTGAACATGCTGAGGAAAGGTACATTTATCAAACAAGTTGAAAAACAACAAAACGTATTTCTGACGTTTTTGAACTCTGAACATGAGGTATGAGGATTGTCGTCAATTCTAACGCCAACATTGCTGGCCTCTGGCCCAACTGTTAGGCATAAAAAGCCAAGTGATAAAAAGGACGCGACATGAAAGGCACAGTACATTTTTAGATTTCATCCAAACATGTATGCATCCTATTTGTCTTTGTTGCAATGAAGAGCAATTTATCCAATTTGTACATAGTCAGGGGCTTTTTTATCCAATTTTTTTTACAGCTTTTCACGTCATTAAAGTTATATTTTGTGTTCAACATGTTGATTTTAATGCTGGAATAAAAAGATTTTTTTTTATGTTTGTTGACATCTTAAATAATGCATTGAAGATAAATTTTAATCGCAAATAGATCATTATTTTTAACACAATGTCTTCATCTGACAGAAATGATGTTAAAAAGGGTTATTTTCTCTACTTATGATGCATAGCCTTGTATTTATGTTCTTAGGCAAACATCAATTATTGAAGATCAGTACAACTTTATTTAGTTTTTAAATGTTCTTTTAAAAGGACAAAAGACAGGAGAAAAGCATTTTCTACTAAATGCAATATACTTGTGTATGTTTAGCCATTTCATTTGCATTTCTGTGCGCCAGGATCCATAGATCGGTAGCTCACATTATTTTTCTCCTGCCTGACTATCTGCTTTTCTGTTTATTGGTTGTTTGTCTGACAACTTTTATCTTCGCCATAACCTTTGAACCATGAAGAAAGAGACTTTATATTTGGTATGCATACTACACTAATTATGCCTTTTCAAATGACACCAAGTTCAAAAACCTTGTGACCTTGACTGTGATCTGTATGCTAAAAAAGCTTTTTGAAACCTTTGCTGTAATTTTTGAACCATGAGAGACAGAGAATTAATATTGAGTATGCTAAATAAATTCTTTCAAATGAAACCAAACTCAAGGACCATTGATGATTTTACCTGTCCATGAAAATTTATGAACAACACATTTAAAATCTTTTCCTTTGATGGTCAAACTACAGTGTCATTCGATACACAATAAAGGAGTGTTTGCAAAAGTTTAACTCAATAGGATAACTGTAAGAATTTAAGTATCAATACGGATTGTGCAAGTTAATGACATCATTTCGCATTTGATGTCATTTCTTCGTCTATTCTTCTGTTCTCTTTTGTTTGAAACTTCAGTAATGATGCAAATATGTTTCGTCAAAAGTTCCTCTATTTGTTTGGATTTAATCATTAATAAGGTAATTTATACAATAAATAAAATACAGCGTGATCTATATTTTATTTATATTTGTGCTTAGAATATTCTAGGAACAATTGTCTACGATACATTGAAGTATAGCAATTGTTAAAAAAAGCATTTTCTAACTACGTAGCAAAATTTCATTGTATACTTTATTATCAAATCATTCTAAATATTCTATACATCGCCTGATTGGTTCTAAATTATCTCATGATAGGGCCATAGAACTTCATATATCATGGCGTCTAATATGCTTTTCATCATATTCAACCCAATCATAATCAGAAACCTGACGTATTTTCCCAAAAATACCTTGCTTAACGTCATAACAAATGCTGATTAATTTTGTTTTTGTTAGAGTTTTATCAGTAACTGCGTAAAATTGAAAGTGAATTTGAGGGCGGTCAGAATTTTGAAAGTCTATTTTTTTCCTACTTGTTTCGGCATAACAAACAATTGCAATTTATTGCAAGATTGCAATAAATGTATTCGGCACCCTTGTTGGGTTATGTGCGACTAGGTTAAGACTCTTCGTAAAATGTGACTTTTTAGAGATTTCAACAGTGACATGTTGTGATTTCTTTAATAGAATAAGGACAACAGCTTGTTGCTGTACGAAAAATATCAAAATAAATATCCGCACAGTACAGTTAAGGCAACATTTTCTGTAAAAAGTCACCGAAAATGATACACTTAATGTTTAATTGTTTAATTTTTCGGCAAGACATTCTCATGAAAATAGCTTTATGTTATCTTGAAGAATATGTCCATCGCTATTCACATCGGTATTTTTTGTCATCATGTGATCCTCTTAAGTCACGTGGGCTCCGATTTTAGGTCAACAAATGAATTGTCAAATTTAACCAAAAAGTTCAAGGGCAAGGCAAACAAAAAAATAACTGCACAGTGTTTTAAATTGTCCCTATGTATCTATACTTTTGCAAAAACAATGCTCATTCAGTTAGTTTTCCGATATATTTAAGTTATTCAGCTAAAACAGACAGTAGCATATGAAAAATAGGGTATTTTCCTAATATCATAGATAATCATAAATTACCTAAAGGATTACAAAGAAATGAGCATCACTTTTTGAAAACTATTCAGTAAAACGAATAATTTAAAATATAAACCTACTTTTTAGATTGTCGCCTTGCCCTTGAACTTTTTGATTAAAAATTGACATATTGGTACAGTCAATCTAAATAAAGTTTTCAAACGCATCGCCGACCCAGCATGGGAGATAACTCTTTAGTACTTGATATAGTTTGTTTACCTCGTAGATTTTAATTAAATAAACATACTTGCGGACTGCCCTGGGATTTTTTTACTTAATCAAACGGTATGCATAAAACATCCTGAACATTTGTTCATTCCATTTTGTGACTTCGTTCTCTATACTATATATGAAAGATGTATGCTAAAAGACGACCTTCCGCATTTCCTCAAATATGTGTCAACACACAATATCATGCAGCTACACGTACGTGTAAATTTTGCTGCAGCATGTATTCTAAAACGCCGATTGTTAATAAAAATGGAATTATTCAGTTATAATTTTAAATAGTTAATTGATAGGCTCCATCAATGCAATAATTAATTCGATAACTTTACAACTCTGTCACTACTGTACATACACTTGTGTACACATAAGAAAAGGTTTTGGTTTGTTTCGTTTTATTTACGCATACGAGATTCTATCATGGCTTTCATTTAAACCTTCAACTCCTAAGGAATTTAAGTTGTACGTTTTAAGAACTAAGTGGATAGCATTAGTATTCCTGTATTTGGTAAGAAGACTACCATTTCATTCCGAAATAGGAGGAGGGGGGGTGCATTTCTCGAAAATGTTGAAAATACATATGTCCCGAACTGGATATGAAATAAATAATCTGCCACAGACCAGCGCTCACCTCATGTAAATTAGAGGGTTTTTTTTTTTGCTTGCCAGACATTTTTTCAGTGAAGAGGAAAATAAATAATCTGTCTTTCATCTTATTGGAAATAAATATTATTTTTAAAAAATGACTTGGGAAAACATGCCAACCACACCTCTCCGTCAGAATAAAATGGTGGTCCCCTTACATGTACCTGTTTTGCATCAATGATCTCCTTTTTAGTTCCTTTTATATTGAAAAACAAACTAACACTATGTACATGCTGGAAATAATATCTTGATGGAGATTGACACGCACCACACAAAACATATGCAAGTTGAAAGTTCCACATCTTAATAGCCTTTTCAATACCTATACAGCATAAGTAAATGTATATGAAAAAGTCAATGCATAATTTATTGATCAAGAAAATTTATTTCATAAACAGCTTTTCATTCATAGGTAGACTTTATAAGGAATACTGAGCAGGTGCAAATTATTTCCATCACTTCATGTTCTTGTAGATGAAATCAATTCTGAAAATACATGTATAAGAAAATCAGGATATACATGTATACATATCATTATTGAGAGTAAAATGGTGTTTAAAATTAGATTAAATTCAAAACAATGTATTAAAACATGGAGCATTGAATGCATAATTAATTGAAAAATAAATTAAATGCAATTCTACTGTTATATTTTATGATTTTGCCAGGAATATTGCTTGGTTTATAATAGCTAATATGGAGCATACCATTTTCCTTAAATTATGGATTAACTTGCTGCCTGAATGAATCCATAGATCCAATTCTTTGGGAATAGCTGCAACACATTATAATGCTATGAGATTACTAAATGAAATACATTGTAGAATAAAATAACATTACACACACAAAACAAATCATGATATACAAGATATTAAATAGAAACAACGTTTTGATACAAAACTTTTCTGGGAATTAAAACCTCTGACATTTACTAGACAAAGTAATTAGTATATGAAAAAAACATTCTTTCATCTTTACCAAAATGAAAAATAAATATAATCACACCTGCATGCTTAAAAAATGTGAAATGCTTTAGAAGTATACATACCCTGTGAGAAATGGAAGGAATTTTTATTTATTCATCCTCAAGCCTGGAACTCTTGACAGCTAGCTACAATAGTAGAAGTTTTATATATCATATAATTAAAACAAAAATAATGTATAAATTACAGAATTTCATTGACTCGACATGTAATAAAACTAAAAAAAATATTTCATTCCCCCCATTAATTTAGAAATTCTATAAATTTACAAACATAGATTTAAACTGTAGGTTTTGTTTTCAACATAATGATGCAGACAATATTTCATAAATATATTATGTAGCATGTTTGACTCGACATGTAATAAAACTAAAAAAAATATTTTATTTCCCCCATTAATTTAGAAATTCTATAAATTTTCAAACATAGATTTAAACTGTAGGTTTTGTTTTCAACATAATGATGCAGACAATATTTCATAAATATATTATGTAGCATGTTTGTATACTGTCAGAAAGAAAACAACATAACATGTTTAGTAAATCATTGTCAACTCATTTACTGAAACAATGAAATTTCAAATTTAATTTAGTGTAAATCTATATTACTGTTGTCACAGTTGATCCCCATTACTACACATAATATCTCAAAGAATATAAGCGAATTGACAAGAACTCTGTACCATATATTTATGGTACAATTACATTAAAAAATTCTAAGTGTTCAACTTTGTATGTGTATGTCTGCATTAGGTTTTCACTGACTGTGATAATACATGTAAATGACCATGTACACACTCGCTATCGGTTTTTTCTATGATGTAAACACAAGAATATCTAGATATTGTACATACATGCGCATACATACCTGGGCTAAATGTACTGCAGAGATGGATCTAGGGAGCTGATGATGATCGTATCAGTCTTCCATTATCTTCCGAAATAATGTCCTGATATTCTCGTAATAGGGTTAAACAATGCCTTGTCTCTTATCTTATCCCTATTTTCTTTTAAGATTCCCGGTTATTGCATTAAATTCCACTGCATATCTCAGCTGATATCGCCACGTTTGTAGTTGTAAACAACCACACTCCGTGTCATCGAGTGCAAGCGTTTGGCTGAAGCCGAATGCAGCCAAGCGGCACATAAAAAGTGAATTATTCTATAGATATGCTATTCTATGTAAGAGAAAATCATTTATAATTATTTATTTAAACATGAAAATATTGACGTTTGCTACAAATTTTTACAAATATCGGTAAATAGTTATTTTGAGGTCTATTTCCTTATAAGGATTAATCAGGGCGGAGCAACTGTCATGACGTCAGACCTCATTATGACCTCATTACCATATTTTTTTCATGTGTTGCCTTAACTGTACTGCGCGTTACATTGTAAACAAATTAGAAAAGCGGCAAAACTCTCGATTTATTCATATTTCGAATGTTATCGATGTCAAAATTGCCAAGCTATGACGTTTCGAATTTTTTTGATGTCAAAATCGCCTAGCTATGACGTATCAACTAAAACGAAAGTCAAAGAAAATGTAATCAAAAGAAAGTTCAAGGTTTTGTAGTTTAGTATTAAATGTAGTTCAGTCGTGAGACAGGATTGCTTCGCACTCGTGAAAATATAAAAACATCTTCTCCCACTCGTGAATAATTTACTTTTTCAACAGAAAACTTTAAATATCCTCAACGTACTTTAGGAATATTTATTTGGATTTGCTAGCATTTAATTTTATTATAACAATTAACATAAAGTCAGTGCAAACACGAACTGACATTACAAGGATTGTTCAACATTGTTGAATGAGTGTGCATTTATATAAGGTATAGCTTTGGTATTTAAAATGTCTCCACTTTGGTTTAGAAATAAAAAAGAATAAAGTCTCAGTGTCTTAAAATAACGTACAAATATAATGAGCAGATACCCCGCTAAGCAATGTCTGATAAGGTTTAACATAATTAAAATCAAATGAAGAGCTACTTAGCATTCAGTTTTATTGAACTGCATGACCGAACATACTTGAAAACTTTAAATACCCGTAAAATCAATTCATTATTATTACCAAGTAGAATTTGATTTCTGTCCAACGAAAAAAATCACATTACACTTGGCTCATTGTATAAATATTTAATCAAGTATCAAAAATTATTACAAATTTACTGTACAAATGCGCGAATTTGAAATCTTTGTTAAATTAAAAAGAGGATTTTCTTAATTTACAGTTACAGTCAAATGATTGATAATAGTTTAAGGAACCTTTCTTCAAGTTATAGACCGAAATTATCCTCCTACAGACATTTTTTTATTAAACTAAAGATGAAAAGACCGAAATATCTAGAAACTGTTGTATAGCAGTTATCAAAAAAGATTTTTGATGTGTTTAAGATGTTATATCCCTCCTATAAGATTTGTTGATTTTTTTTGTCTCATTGAAATATTTTGAGGAACAATGACTCCTGTGGGCGGATGTATTTTTATATATTTTTATTTTACAAGCACAGAAAACAATGCAATATTCTGATTTAAAAAGCTTCATTATTTTTTCCAATGAACATTAGATTAGTATGATTGATTGATAATTGCATTTTTACATCAAGTCCGCAATATTTAAGCCATATTTCGGAGAGGAAATTTAAATAATGTATGGAAGGTTTTGCAGATTTGTGGGTTTCTTTTGCGGCCTACTTTTTTTGTTTTCAAAGTGTCATAGTTTTCGCCAAAGTTTTTCAAAGTGTCAAAGTTTTCGCCAAAGTTTTTCAAAGTGTCAAAGTTTTTGTCAAAGTTTTTCAAAGTTTCAAAGTTATCACTATAGTAAATCAAAGTTTTCAAAGTGTCAAAGTTATCACTATAGTTAACTATAGTAAACTATAGTTAACTATAGTTAACTATAGTATTTTTTTGTTATGGTTAAGAAAGGTTTTATGTAACAAGGATTACATTTGTGAAGTATGAGAGTACTAGTATCTACAGTTAAAAAGTTATAGCCAAAGTAAATTAAAAATTTTGCATTTTTTTGTAAAATGGGACAAAATCAAAGGTAAAAGTCAAAAGGTCAAATTTGGTGGTACCCAAAGTAAGGTATTGTCTCAAGGAATATGTATACATGTTGAATATGAAAGGCATACCTACAATAAATGAAAAGTGATGGTCAAGATTAAAGTTTTTGCGGAGAAACAGACCGCCAGATAGACAGACAAACAAACAGGCGGACACGATAAAACTATGTACCCTCGAATCTTCGATTACAGGGACATAAAAAGAAATGGTCTTCAATTAACATTTCATATTATGATACAGTAAAAAAGACGTAACAAAAATGAAAATATTTGTTCTGATTTTCATATTAAATTCTCTGAAAAAGATACTCAGAACTGGGTAAATGGGTGGAGTAAAACAAGAATTAAAAAATGTAATGAATACTGTGTGCAAAATCACAGGAGTCTGAAGTTTTTATCGTGAAACAAAAAAAAAAATCCGGAAAAAAATTTTCTACCCTTAACTAAAAAAGAAAAACACGGGTTTTTTTTAGTTAAAGGTAGAAAAAAAAATTTCCGGATTTTTATTTGTTTATTTTTTTTGACGATAAAAACTTCAGACTCCTGTGGCTAAATCAAAAAAAGTTATGTCTACATGTATAGTTTTTACATTAGAACGTGTATTTTACACTAGCCCATATCTTTACAGAGCATGTTTTTAGGTGTTATACCCAAACCCCCTTACTTATTTAGGAGGAAGTCGAATATCAACAAAAGCAACAAAAAAACTGCCCTACCTTTATTTTTCTATAAGGAGGGACTCAAAATAAGCTTAAAATAATCTACTATTCTACTAATTTTCAACTGTTACTTTGCCACAATACTTTCATGTATACCCCCACCAACATTTCAAGTATGCTTTAATCATGGCGAAGTAAATTATTATATGATAGAACTTATGTGAAGGCTTAACTTTATTACAATATTTTATCTAGAGCCTCTTTCAGTATTATTGAAAGGTATAGAGTTTATATTTTTGCTTTTCATTTATTTTTTTGTTTGTTTTGTTTTGTTTTGATTTAACGCAATTTTTTTTTTTTGGGGGGGGGGTAAAAATTTCCTCCTCTTTCATTGTCAAAGAGGATTTGCCAAACTTTTACAAGCTAAAAGTTGAAATGAAGTAAAAATTAATATTTCTATTTAAAAGTATTGGAACCTGATTGTTGCATGGTTTGATTTCTAAAAACAAGTGGATTATCATTCTTTAAGCAAACACTATAAGTAGGAAATTAAAAAGAAATTTTATTACTTGACAGAATCTCTTTTCACTCTAAAGGGGGTCAGTTTTCAATGGGGGTCAATTTTTTATAGGACTAACATATACATGTAAAATAATGATCCCTTGAAAACTTTTTCTACAAAAAATGACTTTTTTCTACGGATAGGGGGTCATTTTTTGTCGTTGAAAAATGACCCCCAGTCATTATTCGATGGGGGTCATTATTCGTCTTTACACCGGACGTAGAAAAAAAACATATATTTGTAAAAAAA
>PRKT01000383.1:244609-308123 GCA_003671525.1 Saccostrea glomerata | reverse complement strand
AAAAAAAAAGAAATCTAAAAGTATATGATTTGCAGTTATAACACAGTAACAAGATATACCTTTATGTGTTTTCCGCTCGGTAAATATGAATGGGTTAACCTTGAATGTTCAGTTCTTATTCTTGAAAATGTACCTTCGTTCTGACTTTTCAGGCCGGAGTCAGATGATTGAAAAACTGTTTTTTTTTATTATTGTAAACAATTTATTACGATCACAAAAATCCCAAAATATTTGCCAAAGAGGATTTACATAAAGTTTCTCGAAGTACTTTAGATACGTGTAAGAAATTTTCAAAGGTACAATCTCGTGATAGTAAATATTAGTTGCATATATACCCAATTTTTGATTACATGGTTCGATTGAAATAAATCTGTTCATTCTGTTCACCTTATGAAATGTTCTTCATATCATGATTAGACATACTATTCAATTGAAAAAAATTCATGGTTCCAACTTTTTTTTACTTTTGAATCTTATGTCTTTATTGTTCATGAAAACCCTCTGTTGAGATTTTTATAATTTACAAAATGATCGAACAGAGGGATATTTTATCTTAAGGAATATTGTATTCTAGTATATTAATTTTACCAGCTGATGTTACAGTGATAATATTCACTTTTATACTAGCAATAGTTTTTTTCCGGTAAAATTTTATGATTCACTTGCAAATCTTTTCATTGCCAGAAAATAATTGGTGACATTTTAGGTAACATATGTTTAATAAGTCTTTACGCGAAATAAACAAATCGAAATGGGCTGAAGATAAATCAGGAGTGGATCACATTTTTCTCATTCGTTGATTAAGATATCATTCAATAAATATACGTTCTTACTGCATTTAAAATGCAACAAAATATTTCCAGTGTTGCGACTCTTTTTGTCTTTACCCATATAGTTCTTTCCTTAGAATCATAAATAGTCAACACATCTATAAATCAGTTGCAAAACGGACATAGGTGATGGTCAGAAAGGTTACCTATGACAAAATTACTAAGTATTTATCAGAAATGGGAGTCCAAAAAAGAGTTTGCAAACATTAATTGAAAAGCGTAAATAACCGATATATTTCACACACGTAAGAGAATGTAGCTGTTGCAAATATATCCATACAATGAAAGTTTAAATGACTGACGGCTCTCATGTGAATCTCGTCTACATCACTGGATTCAGTAATTGGACAAACATCCGGCATTACTGCTCCATCGTGGAATTTCCATTTGTTATTTAATTTTACTCCTTGGACCCAAACGTCAATCGAGTCATTAACTGTATAACTTCCTGAATTGGAAAGATAAAAATTAAAAAATATATAATTATCGGAATTTTTCTTGGAAGTGGGTTTAGACAAATATAGGAACAGTGTTCAATATTTACATACATGTGATTAAAATGGATTTTTGGGTGAAGATAAATAAAGCAAAAGCTTCAACTGGAATAGCAACTATTTAAAATGAAATTCAATTAATTTATAATCCAATTAATTTAGTCAGGGATATAAAGATTATAACCATGGCCGAAACACATTAAATATAACGAAAAATTTAAAAAGAAAAAAAAAGAACAGTGATACATTGCAAAAAATTTCAAACCATATTGATCTGTTGATCGGGCACTGAAAAGAACAGACTCCATATATATAATTCTAGATGTGAAATCCAGAGCCAAATATGAATAAGCATCCCCCTTTTGACAGGCCACTCCCGCCATATGTATCAGTCATGTAGACAGAAGATTTCGTAGTCAAATTTTGTTTCGATATTTAACAAATTAGTCAAAATACATAATGGGTTATATTTGCTAAAAATTTCATTAAAACAACGTAAAAGTTACGAAATGCTGACTTGAAACGATGATGTTGAAATCCCTTTTGCATAACGTTATGTAAGAGGAGCTTAACTCAGTTAAAAACATTGATCGTACTCGGAGCATGCTTTTCAGTAGGCAGATTAGATGGGAGACATAATGAGACATAGGCATAATATGTCGGTGATACCGGAATATTACAATTAAGTAGCAGATTAGATGGGAGACATAATGAGACATAGGCATAATATGTCGGTGATACCGAAATATTACAGTTAAGTAGCAGATTAGATGGGAGACATAATGAGACATAGGCATAATATGTCGGTGATACCGGAATATTACAGTTAAGTAGCAGATTAGATAGGAGACATAATGAGACATAGGCATTTTTTATCGGTGATACCTAAATATTACAGTTTTTTTCTAAATAAGTAAGGGGGGTTGTTAATGAAAAAGCTGAAGTCATCTCGAGTTTCGAGGTTTTCTTAATTATTTTTAAGTCGTAACAATTGCAATGAAATACGCATAGTCAAATTGTTAGATTTTAAAAAGTTTTAAAGCTTATATCAATCTGTCTTTCAAAATAATGTAAAGAAAGTTAAATAAGCGATTATTCTTGAGATTGTTCAACTCCAAGAAAATTTATCAATAATTGTCATTTTATATTTTGCGTATACATACCTGCATATGTTTTGAATATGTGGTATTTAGTTGTAGAATCAATTCTGATGAGGTCGCCTCCCTCAGCTTTACATTGATTGACTGCATCCCAGTACGAGGCAGGGATTGGTTCATAGTTCAGACAGAGTTCAAAATAGGAATACTGAAAGGCGGCATATCCCTTTGGACAGTATGCTTTGAAGCCAAAATGAATGAAGATTATTCTATTACGGTATATGGACGCTTCAAAAATCATTTCAATATTGAATATTGTTTTTTATCTCCATATCCAATATATTTATATCATTTTCAAACGATCTTCTCAGCACGCGAAAAATTGCATGAATTGCTATGTAATTCACATCCAGCTCGCTATAATTGAATACAAATAAATCTAAAAACATAATGATAATAGTGATGATATTCAGGGCCAAGGCTTACATTAGACTTTATATGAAAAAAAAATTATATTTACCACTGTTACCTATTTTGACTGATATTACTACATGTTATCTCATAGTAGTTTAACGGAAAAGTAGGTTGAATCATCTTGTCTTTTTTGGTTTTTTTTTCAAATTCAACAATTACAGAAATTTTAATCTACATAATATATCCACAAAAATGTGTTTAGAATTATAGCATTCCTGACTTTGTCTTAAAAATGTCACAAACAATCTTTTTTAAAGATCTTTCTATAAATCATTCATTTATTATCGTTTGATGGTATTATTATTTCCATGCTTTAGAAACCTTACATATTAATGCAGTCATTTTATGCTACAATTTTTCAATAAAGCACTGATAGTTTTTTTTCCACAAAATGAAAGACTATTTTATGCTTCAATAATTCAAAAATCCATACATATATTTTTTTACACATCTTATACTCACGGGGAATATATGTTTTCCACCCTGTAGTATTCAATGTACTTCCGGTACCGGAAGCAAAGTTGCAGCACTTACAACGTTTTAAAGAATCATTATAGCTGAATAAGTAAAAGGACTGTAATTGTCTCAAACAAGTAGAGAAACAGAATACAGTACTCCTAATATTTTGGAACTGCAAACATGATGTATTTTCGAAGTCATAAATCCTCTTCCCAAAGCTGTCATATATGTCATTTTGCACTGCCGAGTTGAATATAAACCATTGAAATACGAACCAAACAAAATTAATTTTATGGCACATTTTAAACTGAGCTCTTCAAAGAAAGTTTTGTATTTCTTAAGGTAACTTCTTTTAGATTATGGGATAGTACTTTGTCTTCACCATGAAAAAAAAAATCTCATTCAAATCTTTTAATTTTTAAGTAATTTGTTTTATAATCTTCTTTCAGCTTAAGTAAATATTGAATGCATAATGGTTATGCTCATTTATTCCAATGTGTTTTCATATCGATATTTCTTTTTTCCTTTGTCTTTAGCTTACGTTTCATAATTTTAAAGATTTAAAACAGCTTAAATTGTTCTGCAGATGGTGATTCTCCCAGTTTTAAAATAATTTTTTGACAGTTCTCTTCTCGTTTTAATCTTAAATTGAAAAACCTCTAAATAATTCAATTATTGACATAACAAATTACATAAACGCGTATTCTATTGTATTGATTACATTAAAATTTCCAAAAAAAGATTTAATATGCTTCTAAATTTGCACGAATTTGGTTATTAAATATATCCTAACAAGTTTTAAATGATTTGAACGTTAGTTTATGCTAACATAAATATTGAATTATAGCTCCTTGCTTGTCCAGTTTTGTAAAAAATAATACATCAATACATGGATTCTTTGGTCAGATTATTTTTAATTAGTCGTCGATAAAATACCAATCACTTAAGTTTGCGACTGTTAAATTGGCATCATTGGTCGCAACTAGCAAATGAGAAGACTTTATTCCCTAATTGTTATAATTAGTAAATCACTGTTAATTAATTTATCTATACCTACTTCATTTTTTTTTAATTAAAGTTCTTCCAAATTCTTTATATATGCATATATATGTTCAGATTTGTTCAAGTTAATTAGGGACTCTGACATGTTACATTGGGTTGACAACTTGATGGATGGTCAAGTGGATATATTTCAGTTAATGTTTTAGACTTGTAAAACAGCTCTTTTCAAAAGTATATAATGAGAATGTTTGGTCTTGAAATCCTTTTTGCTGTTGGATCTAAGACTACGATATGTAAATGCAGCACATTATTCCTGGGTCATATATATGTATATGTAAAGGAAATGACATGGAAATAAGAGGGGAATAAAAAAAACTTCTTTTTTTCTCCTTGTAAATAAAATTATGTGACGCGGGTATGTTAAGGCAGCACATGGATCAGAATTCGGCGAATTAACGCTTTTTTATAATTATATAACACTAATAAATCGGAAAAGTAAAGGATAAAACTTTTGCGATAATTATGCATTCTATAGACTTCAATGGGATTTATACTACATGAGGCACTTCACCACGACGTCACCACGTGACGTCTATAATTAGAAAATATGCCTTAATGAAAAAGTGAAAAGTTTAACACTACCCCGGGGATAATTAGTTTCAATTTGTAATAACAGTTATGTAAAAACATCTCTGTATCATGAAAATTGCTGCTAGAATCGTACTGTCCTATTTTAGAAATAATTATTCAACAATTTCGGACGAAACCCTCCCAAAATTTTTACATTTTGTTCATAACATTGAATAAAAAGCATCAATTTCCGTAACGCAGGTACGATAAGGCTTCCCAGAGAATATTGTAGTGTACTCTGTGCATGAACTTCTCTGAACTACAAATGTATGACGTCATAACTGAAAATGACGTCAAGTCACTGCATACTTGAGCTGTAATGATGGGGGGAATGTCATAAACTTTACACTTTTATTTCAATCTGCATATAAAGTTGCAGAATTCTAGTTTTAAATAAACGTGTTTTTATCACTTTTTTAACTGTAATATATCCGAATAATATAGATAACCTTGCTTTGTTACTCTTGTTTAAGAGTCAGCGTGTTCAAACTCCGTACGAAAATATACGTTTGACATTTACCCTTTTTTATACCCGTGGACAAAGGCACAATTCAAAATATGTGTGTAAAAGAGCCTGGCGCAGGTTGTTTATGAGGATTTATTTAACATCTTTTATGGAATTATGTAAAAGAGTTTCCCCTCTAACTGAATCTTGCTTGGGAAATATGTATGGTGGCTTTGTTTTAAAACAGTTGACGATATTCGGTGGAAAATACCCTCAGATTTGTCGGTAAGTTGAAGTTAATCTGAAATAAATTGTTCCAAAGAAATAGTATAACTTTTCCCAAGCACATTTCGGTTTCACAAGGATGCAACGAGTTTATTTATGTGACAAATGTAAATAATAATTGTGTTAACAACCTGCGCCGAAGCGATTTATGTGAAACATTTCAAAAAAGAAGAAATGACCGTCACGTGATCAACAAGGTCATGTGACATCGTAACAAATATGTTTATATATAGCCTTGGGGATCCTCTGTATGAATTTGGCGCACTGAAGTGCATAACTTAAATATAAAACTAAAAATCAACTTTGCAAAAGAGTGTTACGTTTTAAATGCATAATAAGCTCCGGGTAGCCTTAACAGTACTGCGAAAACATACGATTCTAGCAGCACTTTCCAAGGACAAAAGAATAAGAACTTTAGATAGAAACAAAAATTAAGTTTCAAGGTATGCGGCGTAGTGTTGAACTTTTGTATCTTTTTTGTTACGAACGACAGAGGAAAGGCTGATCGGCAAGTAAACACCCTCCATGCTATAGTTTACGAAGAAATTGCAAAATTATATTACCATACCTTATTCATATGGTTTATTCCCACAAGAATCACACATAATATTCATTCTAAATGCTTTTAAACTCCTATTTCTTGTGTTTGTTTATATCAATTCTCGTTACATTTCACTTTCACTCTGCTACTGCATGATCAACAGTTATGACGTCACGGGTTTGGTATGTAACCCCTTGTGTTAACTACAGAGGCCCAGGAACGACAAAATTACCTTTATATTATGCCTCTGCATATTTTGATCCATTTTTACGACCTCAAATCAATCTTAGATATCGATTTTAGGAAATTGTCATCTCTAAACCTCACGTCACATAGCTTACTATGACGTCATATCATATAGGCAAGGAGAATATTTGGTTGTAACCTTAACCTACCTGCGGAATCTTTTTGCTTTTTATTTTAGAAATTATTTTCTACGTAAGTGTGAGGTTGACAAGTCATTCCTTTGAAGGAATAAAGAATTGCAGTAAAAACATATATTTACCTCTTATTTTGAGACCTTAATTACCTGTTTATACGCCTAAATGAATGCTTTTACAGTTGTTAATGTTCATCTTTAATTTTTTTCACATAATTGCATTGAGCATCAGGCAAGTTAAGAATAACTTTTACTATTGAAAAAAATGAAAGCTAGACATTTAAATTTTTTGCGTGCAGATTTACACCGGTGTAAAGACGAATCATGACCCTCATCGAATAATGACCGGGGGGTCATTTTTCAACGACAAAAAATGACCCCCGCCCGTAGAAAAAATTCATTTTTTGTAGAAAAAGGGTCCTAGGGGGTCATTATTTTATATGTTAGTCCTATAAAATAATGACTCCCATTGAAAAATGACCCCCTTTAAAGTGATACAAAATATACACTCTTTGATATCTTTTTTACAGCGAAACTAATTTTTACATTTTCTGTAGCCAGAAAAATACAAAAAGTCGTATGTCCTTATAGAGTTTGCTTAAAGAATGGTATTCCACTTGTTTTTAGAAATCAAACCATGCAAAAATCAGGATTAAATACTCTTTAATAGGAAAAATTAAATTTTCCGTAATTTCAACTTTTAGTTTGTTTAAGTTTGGCAAATCCTATTTGACAATGAAAGACGAGGAAATTTTTATCCCCCCCCCCAAAAAAAGAACATTACGTTAAATCAAAACAAAAAAAATAATAATAAATGAAAAGCAGAAATATAAATAAAACTCTATACCTTTCAATAATTCTGAAAGAGGCTCTAGATAAAATATTGAAATGAAGTTAAGCCTTCACACAAGTACTATCATATCATAATTTACTTCGCCATGATTAAAGCATACTTTAAATGTTGGTGGAGGTATACTTGAAAGTATTGTGGCAAAGTAACAGTTAAAAATTAGTAGAATAGTAGATTATTTTTAGCTTATTTTTAATTCCTTCTTATAGAAAAATAAAGGTAGGGTGTTTTTTTTTTTTTGTTCAATATCGACTTCCTCCTAAATAAGAAAGGGGGTGGGGTAAGTATAAGACCTAAAAATATGCTCTGTAAAGCTATGGGCTAGTGTAAAATACACAGTCATTCTAATGCAAAAACTATACATGTAGACATAAACTTTTGATTTAGCACACAGTATTCATTACATTTCTTTTAACGTAGAACCTACTTCGTATGACATCATAACTTGTAAATGTGTTAAACCTGTGCTAACCCATTAAGACGTCATAATTAATTCAATGCCACTTTTTCCCGTACTTGACAGCTTCAATAAAAATGGTAGAAAATACTGCATTTTGAAATTCACAGAATTCAATCATGCCAACATAATCTTGATTCAATTCATATATTTTTTGGTTTATAATGCTTAATGGCAATATATTTCTGGAATAAGAGAAAATATGTAGGCACCTTTTATTTACTAGATCTAGACCTGAAGTTGACAAACCCAAGACTATCTAGTGTAATGAAATTACAATGTACATACAACTTTCGTAATAATTTGAATGGTATGTAACCATTTTGAAGGAATGCATAAATCGTAAGAAATCTTTAGTTGCCAGCTATATAGTGTAATATCTTGATGAAATGTGTCTAAGTCAAAGATGTACGTGTTGTAGATCGTTTGATCGTGTGTACATTTTTGTGATATCTATAATGAAATGATGTGCATTCCTTTTAACAATTATTTGTTACCTATTCATATTTTTGGTGTTTGATTACAATTTTTCTATTAAATATGATCTTTTTAAAGAAAAAGTACAATTTCTGATAAATATTTAATCTGAAAGTAACCCCAAACAGTCATTTAATTATTAAATCCCGTGTAAGTGCAAAAAGGTCAAGAATATGAGTATCGGTAAATAGCCTATCTTTCATTAGTTAGAGGGGAAAGGTATATATTTTAATCATTTTTTGTAATCATTTGGCTATGTTCTTCATCATATTGAAGATTGAAAACATTGTGACAAAGACGTCTAAAAAATATTTACAAATATAGGGTGAATAATTGACTAAAAATAATAGAGTTCATTTGACTATTTTTTTTAATGGTGGACTTATCTTTTATGTTAATTGAATAAAAAAGAAATTATTCTTGATAAAATATTGTTTAATATTATTCAGTTAAAAAAGTTTATAAACGACGATGTTTGAAGAAGTATTTTTGTGATTTTTCATATTCCCTTTATGACAAGTACCCCTAAAAATATTTGAAAATGTGAAGTCGCAGTATGTAAATACCATACCAAGTTTCACAGCCTGTTCTAGATTAAAAAACAAGGAAACATATCATGATATCTTAACTGATTGATAAGCAAGTACTAATTTATCATTTTGAAAAGTTTGAAAATCTTGTGACAAAGACTTTTCCGACATAGGTTCTACCTTAATTCTTGTTTTACTCCACCCTTTTACTCAGTTCTGAGTATATTTTTCAGAGAATTTAATATGAAAATCAGAACAAACATTTTCATTGTTGTAACGTCTTCTTTATAATGTATATTAATATGAAAAGTTAATTGAAGACCATTTCTTTTTATGTCCCCGTAATCGAAGATTCGGGGGTATATAGTTTTATCGTGTTCGTCTGTATGTCCGTCTGTCTATCTGGCGGTTTGTTTGTCCGCAAAAACCTTAACCTTTACCATAACTTTTCATTTATTGGAGCTATGACTTTCATATTTAATATGTATATTCCTTGTGACAAGACCTTACTTTGGGTACCACCAAATTTGACCTTTTGACCTTTACCTTGGAGTTTGTCCCATTTTACACAAAAATGCCAAATTTTTACTTTGGCCATAACTTATAAACGGTAGATACTAGTACTCTCATACTTCAAATATGTAGTTTTTTGGCATTACCTTTCATTAGATACTAAAAACCTTGACCTTTTGACCTTGACCTTGGAGTTTTCCGTACTTATGATTTTTTTTAACTTGGCCATAACTTTTGAACGGTAAGGGCTAGGGTATTCATACTTCACATATGTAATCCTTGTTACATTAAACATTTTCTTAAGAAATCATCATATCTTGAGGATATTTTGGCCAGCAAAAATAACCAACAAAAATTTGTATGAAACAACTAAAACAACAGACATGAGGACTTTACTAGTAAAATACAGATGGAGGTGGATAGGCTATGTCTTGAGGAATCCCACAGATGACATCACAAGAGTGGCACTCAGATGGACCCCAGAAGGGAAGAGGAGGAAAGGCCGACCAAAAACAACGTGGAGGCAAACTGTAGAGAAAGAGCTAAAGGATATAAATCTTACCTGGGGAGAGACAGAGAAGATAGCTAAGAACAGAGAGGAATGGAAATCCCTAGTCCTTGTCCTATGTGCCTCCGGGTGCAACAAGGACTAGGTAGGTAGGTAGGTAAGAAATCATCAACTTTGACCTTTGAGTTCGACCTACCTTTCAAAAACATATCCTTAGCCATTACTTTTGAACAAGTGGTGCTTGGGCTTTCCTATTTTGCAGTTGTATTTCTTGTGAGAAGACCCTACTTTGGGTAGCAATATATTCAAATTGCATTTAAGAAAAGTTTAATCTTCGCTATGTTGCCATACAGGGGCTTAGCTGTTACACAAACACATCTTTTTAAATATGAGGATTTGCGGATAAGAGATGGATACCTCAAAGCGTAACAGACGGACGGACATCCCGATCACTATATACCCTCCCGCTTTTCAAGCGTAGGATATAATAATATATGATGCTGCTGATTTTTTCTGTCAGTTCGATGATTTCCACCATCAAAAAACAATTTTACCTAACCCTTAAGGCTTGATAAATCTTTTACTCCTTTAGATTCTGAATCATTGCATTTACCTTAAAATATGGCTATAATTTTATAATGTTATGAGATCAACATATCATCAGTTTATTCCCAATAAGCTCAGGTGAGCATTTTGGCCAATATGCTTCTTTATCTATTTTTTTTTTTGCCCCCTAAAAATTTTAGCTTTAATCTACAGGGGGTCATTTTTCTACGGGGGTCATTTTTCTTCACGTGGGTTCTGCAAATTTTTAGGGAAGTGACACTTTTTCTACGGGCAAAAGGGTCATTTTTCTACGTCGAATAATGACCGGGGGTCATTTTTCGCTGTCGAAAAATGACCCCCGGTCATTATTCGATGGGGGTCATTATTCGTCTTTACACCGGCATTTGATATCTTAATTTTAACAACAATTTTAACAACAATTAGCAGAAACAATCACGAGGACCTCAGATAACTATTTTTAAAAGCTCCTAAAATTAGGACTCGATCCTTAAACTGGAGTTGGAACTTCATAAACATCATGCATTCTGTTAAAGATTTCACCAGATGATGGGCAAGATATGAAAAAGAGGACATTGACAATTTTCAAAATACATTAAATGTACCAGATACATGTTAATCTCGTATTAAATGATTGAGCGCATTATAAAACCATGTATTCTTTTGAAGTTATTAATAAACTTCGATAATACGGTTCAACAATATATTCAAGATGTGATGATGATTAGATGTGGACAGCTAAAAATTCCAATGAACTTTTGGACAATTTGAAATAACAATATTTTACCAAAATCAACAGCTAACACACTTATGGCTTTTCAACTTTATACACAAGCATTCCCCACGATAAATCAAAGTCCAGATTTGTTAACAACTCCGTTTATAATGAAAATAAACTCTTAAATTTACTTAAATTGTTATTGGTCATTAACAGAATTATTTTGTTAAAAAATCATTCTGATTGTAAGCACAAGTACTCTAAAGCTGACATCAATAAGATTCTTTAGTTTGTGATTGAAAATATCTTAGCTGTGTTACAACGTTATTTTTTTTTTTTGAATAACTTTCCTGTAGTTTATAATTTCTCATTAAGATACTGCCCCGTCTGTTAGAGAAAGTTCATACCTTCTCACACACGAGCAGACAAAATGGAACTTTCGAAAATAATGCATTTTATTGGCACGGTCGCTACTTTGATTCTAGATCCGAGCGTGAGATGGTAGGGCGTAAAAACGTAGGCACGTTTTAACTATAATGGGCGACACCATTTTGTTTTCTTTGTAACTCCCGAACGAGAAAAAAAGGTTTTCATATTACTAATTGGGGGTATGGGTCCGGCAGCCTCCAATACGTACAAAAAAGACCTTACACAAGTCGTTAAATAAATCTGCGGTAACATGTAGATTCGTGTCACTGTATTTGAATCTATCGTTAATATTTTATTAGCTATTATCCTAGTGTTGCTTTTGCAATTATTATTAGTAGAGAATTCTTAACCGCATTCCATTTAGATTCATGATTAAGATTGGTTTAGTCTCCATCGTTTTGCAAAATGAAAATCTCCAGGTACTGCATTTCGAAATTCTTACGCCAAAGTTGCTGAATGTGGCTGAATCTAGCCAAACCATTTGGCATAAAAAGCCAAATGATAAAAAGCACACGATATAAATAGACAGAACATTATCAGGTTCAAACATGTACGTAACCTGTTTGTCTTTGTTGCAATTAAGGACAATTTCCCCCATTTTATACATAGTCAGGGGCCTTTTATTTCTGCTATCCGATATTCTTTTACAGCGTTCCTCCTCATTAACATGAAAACAAATTTGTTTGACATGTTGATTTAAGGTGTGTATAAATAAATGAGTCTGATGTTTGTTGTTATCTTAAACAATGCAACCAAGATAGATATTAATTGCAAATAGATCAATTATTATTTAACATTAATTATTCATCTATAACGACTAAAGTCAAGTTCTTTTCATAGTTCTTTATTTTTGATTAAACATCAAATTGGCAATGAGCTTCAAACTATGGCGATGCCAAAACCGATCACTAATACATGAGATATTTTACACTGCGTGTGTGGTCTCATATCACGCATGACTCTCAAACTCTCTATCTCGAACACGTTCTGTTCATAAACAGGGGCGTCAGCAAAGTGAGTATTAAAAGATAACTAGCTTGACGAACCAGTTTAAATCTTAGACATTTACTCAACAAAATAATAATTTTATAAATTCAAATCACTGCACTGAAAATTAATAAAAAATAGATAACAACTAGATTAATATTCAAATAGAATTTTTATCAAGTTTTTGGTAATATAATCTCCAAATAAAATTTAATACCTGGCGCAAGGACAGAAACTCTAAAAATAGACTGCCGGTTTATAAACTATGGTGCGCGATTCGTGCTCTTTAAATGTGCGCAAAATCAACCGTTACATTCCGTTTATAGTTGACTTGTTTATTTCTCTACTTATCATGCGCAGCCAGATATTTAACTTCTCAAACAAACATGGTATATGAACAATTATTAAAAATCATTATAACTTTAATGAGAGGTTTTAGTTAAATGTTCTTGAAAGGGAACACAGAAGACAAGAGCATATCATTCTCTACAAAATACAATAAACCCGTGTATTTTTTTTTTTGCAATATCCTTTGAATTTTAATCGCCCCACTTCGATAGCTCGGGGGTGCAAATTGGTTTTCCTCTGCCTGACTGTCTGCTTTTCTGTTTGTCTGTCAATTCTAACCTTCGCTATAACCTTTCAACCATGAGGATAAAGACTTCATGTTTGGTATGCATACTACACTAATATTGTTCTCTTGAATAACACCAAGTTTAATAACCTTGTGACCTTGACTGTAACCTATTTGCTAAAATAGATTTATGGAACCTACACAATAACATTCAAACCATATGTGACAGAGACTTAATATTAAGTATGCATGCTCCACTAAATCAGTTCTTTCAAGTGACCTCAAGGTCAATGACCATCGATGATTTTACCTGTTAATGACAACTTTTGAATAATACGTTTAGAATATTGTCCTTGTTTGGCTAAACTAGAATGTCATCGATACACAATACAAGTTAAAATCAATAGGACAACTGTAAGAAATTTTAAAACGAATCAGTCCAAACAGGTTATGCAAGTTAATTGCATCATTTGGCAATTGATGTAATGTTTTCGTCAAATCTCTTGTTCTATTTTGTGTGAAACTTCACAGTTATGATGCATATAATTTTCTTCAAAATGTCATCTTTCTGTTTTGATTTTATTATAAATAAGGTGATATACCCAATAAAGAGATGACAGCTAATATACAGATTATTTATTATTACGAACGTTTAAGGTTCAATTGTCTACAAAACATTTAAGACTAGCAATTGTAAAAAGGCATTATCTAACTACATAGCAAGATTTTATTGTATACTTTAATAATTTAATTTAACTTGTAACATGTCATTTGTTATTAGTCTTTGAACGAAAACTCCAGAGAGCAATTTACGTCTTTTTTGTCAGGGTGTAATAAGTAGCTGTGTTAAATTGAAAGTCAAATTGAGGGCGTTGCAGAATTTTCAAAGTTTATTTTTAGTTTTATGTTCATTTTTTCTTGTTTAAGTACATGTGTCTACCCAATTTATTGCATGAGTGCAATAAATTTATTTTGTACCCTTGTGGGATTTATACTAGTAAGGAACTAGGCTTAGAATATGTGTATAATGTGACCGTTTTTAAATTTTCAACAGCAAAATTTTGTGATTTTTTTAATATGATAAGGGTATAAATTCAATAATTTTCTGTTACAGTATAAACAAATAAAAATATCGTTGTCTCTCACTATTTTTGATTAGATTTGTCCAAGAGGTCTAGTAATTGTCAGTAAGATTTCACTTTCCATAATCAATTTTACATATATAAGTGGAGAACAGCTGCTTTTCTGATTACTAAAACATGGTTTAATAACATGGTCTTGGTCATTTTATATCACGGCGTTTTGGCAAACCGACATAAATGTGTTTGAATTTTTTTTATCGATTAAAAAGCGTGAAACTTAGATCATAACGAAAACTAACTTCTCAGTTCTGAACAAGTGTATATATGTCCGTATTTTTATAACAGCAAATAATGAGACGTATTTTGGACTAAAAATCCGGACAAAATACGGCGAAATCATAAGAGTAAACAGGCCTGCTAGTGAGAAAGAATTGCTTTGCACTCGTAAAAATATCAAAACATCCTCTCCCACACTTGAATAATTTCCCTATAAAACAACAGAACATTACATATTCTCTATGTACTTTTGGAGTATTTTTTTTACTTTCTAGCATGTGAGTCTATTATAACAATTAACAACAAGTCACTGCAAACATGAACTGACATAAAAGGGATGGTTCAACATTGTTGAATGATTGTGCATCTATATAAGTTATAACATTGGTATTAAAATGTCTCCACTTTTTGTTTGGATATTATAAAGAACAATGTCGCAGAGTCTTAAAAGAACATATATAAACAGAATGTGCAGATTCCCCTGTAAACAATGTCTGATAAGGTTTAACATAATTAAAATCAAATGAAGAGTTATTTTGCATTCAGTTCCATTGAACTTCATGACTGAACATACCTGTGCAGTTCTATTCGAACTAAAAACTTCAAATACCCGTAATAATCAATTCCTTATTATTACCAAGCAGAAATTGATTTCTGTCCAACGAAAAAAATCACATTACACATAGCCCATTCTATAATTATTCATTCACCTATTATAATTCATAACCCCTAAATTGGGATGCAATATAATATAACAAGGACGGAAAACGATCTGATTTAAAAAGCTTCATCATGTTTTTCTAAGTCAAAATAGAAAGGCATGATAATAAATATCAATTTTTATTAAACAGTTGTTTAGGGTTTTTTATTAAATGATGGGTTAATAATAATGATCCGTCTTTTCACTGTGTCAAATGTTATTTATTTCATGCTAAGACATAATACCTACAGTAAAATAACAAATTTTCAAGAGGTCAAAGTTTACCTTGTTTGAGAAAAAATATATTGGTTTGTGGGGATTTGATTTCGTGTTTGAAGAATTGTTCAGTAGTAATAAACGTGATAAATTGTATTTCGTGGTAGACATAAATTCGTGGGCCTCTATATACCTCGACCACCCCAACAATTATTGATTTCACTGTATTCAGTTTTGACTAACATTCTTCGTGCTTTAAACTTTCTTATTTGAATGAGAATGTAATGCTTTTATTTTTTTTTTTGGGGGGGGGGGGGTTAAATTGGTGGAACAGAGTGATATTTTACCTCAAGGAAAATTGAACTGATAATTTTACCAGATGTGATAATATCCATTTTAATCTAATTATGGGAGTCCAAAAGAAGCTTGCAGACATTGATGGAAAGGCCTAAATAAACGATATATTTCACACACGTAAGAGAATGTATATGTTGCAAATACATCCATACAATGAAAGTTGGAATCGCTAAGGGCTCTCATGTGAATCTCGCCTACAAGACTGGACTCAGTAATTGGACAAACATCTGGCATTATTGCTCCATCGTGTAATTTCCATTTGTTATTCAATTTTTCTCCTTGCACCCAAACGTCAATCGAGTCATTAACTGTATAACTTCCTGAAAGGAATTAATATATTTCCTAAAAAAATATTTCCATACCTGGGATGCATCTTTGGACGAATCTAACTAGCAACTATTTTCCATGAAATTTCATAAATTAACTATAATCAGGGATATATAGTTCATTAACGTGAAAAAAAGATAGTTCTGACACGTCAATCAAACTTATTTTATTAGCCAATCAGATTGTTCCGTAAAATTAGTCAGAGAAGAGTTTCGATCGGCCGCCACATTGTCCCACAAACAAAACTTAGACAAGTTGTTCGAAGTCTAAGTTTTTGTTAAAAAATGGTATTGCGGTGTGCGTGGGGAACGTGTAATGTTGACGAGAGATATCCTGAGAGGTTACAGAACGGTGTTAGGCTTATTTTGTTCCCCAAACCAAAAACAAATGTCCAGAAATGTCTTCGGTGGATCAAAGCTTGCGGACGTCCACACGAACAGTTGAACATTCAGAGAATAAACAAACACAAAGCTGTTTGTTCAAAGGTACAGCTGGTTATAATTTAATGTTTATTACTGTTATGCACACTGAGTCTTATAATAATGTATACACGACAATTTTTGGCCGAGAACTTCAGAAATATACCATACCTGCATACCGTACAAATTCGGAATGCATCGTTTGTAAAGTTTGGCTATGTTATTCTTATTGCAAGAGAAGGTAATTGATATATGTATGTGTGTTCCGGTGTTGCTATTATTTATGTCATAAACTATAAACATCGTATAGTTTGTCATTGAGGTCAATGTTACTGAATTATTTACAGCATTTTGTGGGAGGTAATGGTCCAACCGTTGAATTTCCTGACCCATTACAAGCTGATGGATTTGCTGTTAGACCAACCAGGCCACTTCCCAAGCGGACTAGCACATTCACCGAGAGTAACCCAGTGTCAAAGAAAAAAAGGATTCTAAGGTAAAAACCCACAAATTGACAATTTTTAGTTTTTTGGGAGATAATGACCAGCAATCGACTAATTAGCCCCTTGACGGTAGCTGTGGTAGTACATTTTGGGCAAAATTATAACGTTTGGTGAAGTTTTTGTTGACGGATAATTAAATGACGTATTTTAAACAATTACTTTTATGTCATATTTCACCAAATTTTATCATTTTGCCCTGCAAAAAGCAGTACTGCAGTTACTGTGAAACGGTCTATCCCATTCATTACGTTCATCACAACATATCCATCAAAGAGTGAAAAAAACATACCATCAGAGATAGTTGCTGCAAAAACACCAGAGACCTTTAGGTCTCAGGTGATCACATGTAGTGTGATGTACCATAATTTATGATTATTATTTTAATCTATTAAATTTTTAATTTTGTTAACGACATGCACACTTTATTTGCCATTATAACCAGCTAGTTAAATGTTAACATTGCTTGGCAGACACAAAATCTTTTTCTTTCTTACTATTTTTTTTAATTTTTTATAGTACAACAGATATAGAAGAACATGGAGAAAATTTGAACTTAACAACAGAAACTGAAACGTCAATCAACGTTAACATTAACAGTGTTAACAACATATCTATACAAACAGAAGAACCTTGTAAGGATTCAAAAATTTCCTAGTTACCTAACTTAATTTTGGACTGTTTGTTTAGCAAGAAACGGCTTTGCGTAGGTTTTGAAAAAACACACAATTTTTCCTGCATAGTGGTCATACACGGAAAGTCGGGCTGTATTCTCTCCACAAAGATATCTTTCTGTGTGAAAACAACAAAATCACAAAATGACAACCTGTGATCATGAGTTGGCCCTGAATTTGAGCATAATGTGCATGATTTTTTTTTAAATGTGATTTCATTGTTTTTACACAAAAAGAAATCTCGCACATTCTCACATGCTTCCACAATTGTCATATTCCTTGCAGAATATGGACATTTTATTTCAATAAGACCGCAGTGACCATTGTCGCACCTTACCATCAGGAGTTGCCCCTAAAAAGGCAAACTCCTTGTTAACAACTAGCCCACAGGTATGGATATCCCCAGCTGGAGAGTTTTTTAAGTATCTAGACTTTGCATCCTTTTCGTGGATTTTACCATATTCTAAGGAAGGAGCAGAAATCTTTTTAATGTTAATAAAATCAGTATATTTTTATACTGAGGTGGAATACATCTGATATGGGTGGCTCAACCTCCTTAATGTTATTTGTCTGAAAAAAAAATCCACTTTGTATAAAACTGAAATAAGTGTAAGTAAGTATCAGATTGAAATAAATCTTGTTTTTTAGGGATTTCTCCATTTGAGATGTTTGCAATGGCAACTGAGCTACATGTGTTAAGAGAAAAAGAGAGGCAGCACGAAGCTACAATCTGCACCCTGAAAGAGGAAATTAAGGAACTTAAAGACAGACTATCATCTGAGGATCAGAAGCCATTGTTTGAAGTCGACGAAGTGATAAGAAGAGAGGAAAAAATTGAAAAAAATGTTCAAATATTACACTGGCATTGAATATATCAGATTTGCTGGTCTCTTGGCATTTTTAGTCTCAGATGGATCCTCAGTAAATTATGAAAAAGGTCGAAAAGACATTAAAAAGTTGTCACTGCAAGATGGACTCTTTTTAACTTTAAGTAGAATGAGGCATAACTTTGGTTTGAAAGATTTGTCAGTTAGGTTCAAACTATCACTGCAGTCATCTGGAATTGTATTTAATACTTGGATTTCGTTGATGTATTTTAAGTTGGGTCAACTTTGTATTTGGCCTCATCGTGATGTAATTATTAATAACATGCCTAAAGATTTTAAAAATGTTTACCCTACTACTTTGGTAATTATTGATGGTACTGAATTTAGAACACAAGCACCATGTGCACTTGGTTTGCAAAGTCAGCTTTACAGTGATTATAAGTCTAGTACTACTTTTAAAGCTTTAATTGGTTGTGACCCAAATGGTTCAGTGATTTTTGCATCCGAATTGTTTACAGGATGTATATTAGATAAACAAATTTGTGAATAGTCAGGATTTTACAATGTTCTTGAATCACTTAAATTATAAGGTTACGTAAAAGATGGTGATGCTATTATGGCTGATAAAGGGTTTACTATTAGAGAGGAATTAAGTAATTTAAATTTGGTATTGAATATTCCACCAATGGCTTCTTCAACATGCCAGATGTCAGTTTCAGACACTGTGCTTACTGAGAAGATTGCAAAGCATCGTGGGCACATTGAAAGACTTATCGCAAAAGTTAAAACTTACAAAATGCTTTCTGTTCGCATTCTTACATCATTATTTAAAAACATTAACAAAATTTGGTCTGTATGTTGTCACTTGACTTTATTCAATGATGTGTTTGTCACAGACAGTAAAAATTGATGTAACTAAATAACATTATTTATTTCAATTGTTACAGGAAAAAATCAAAGTGTGACCATCTTTCTGTAGAAATGTTGGAGAAACTAAATGCTTCATATGTATAAAAAGCAGTTTTTAGTCAATGATATATTATGTATATGTTATTAACATGATATTGATAGTCTTGTACAGGTGATGCCCTAATTCTATAATCTGTGTAATCTTTCAATACATATGTTTAAGTAATAATTTTTTGTACCTGATATGACAATATCGAGCCTATCTGCAAATCACCAAGGGGGGTGTTTACAAGTGGATGATCTGATGATATTGTATATTCTAGAGGAGTTCCCTTTTAACGAACTCAGCTGCATTATGTCACTTGCTGACACTTTGGGAAGTCTATAATTAAATATAATAAATGAATCAATATTTGTTTTTATTTATCTTCTAATGAAAACTTATCATTCAACTTAATATGTATATACATACTGTTTTAAAATATCTTGAATTGCATCAACATGTAAACAAGTGTAAAATGCAATGGCTAAGACAAGAAAAAAAATTATCTTGGATTTCACAAACTCTTGATCTGTCAATCTGACATGTGACAGGTTTTCGTTTTCGGGATTCTGTGGGCCTTGCCACCACTAAATGGTTGATTGGAACGGGCTTAATCTTAGAACCCCTGGGCACATGCCACTGCTGTGGTATTCTTGCACAGCTTTGCTGTTCAGGTACATTGGAAAAGTTATGAAGTTTGAATCCCTGCAAACTTTTTATAAGGCCAACTATATAAGAGCAGTGAGCATTTAAGCTGTAAGAAAATATATATCAGAAATGCATGAATAATTGTCAATGTTTATAAAAAAAATATGCATGATTTGTCTAGAAAAAAATGCTACAATTGAAATTCTGGATTAGTCAACTGTTTCTGTTTAAAAGCATGGCCTTATCACAACAAATTCGGTAATATATATTCTATAAATTGCACACTCGAATCAGGAAATAAGTTAAGGAATGAGACAATAAATTGTTTATTTATATTGTTTTACATTTAATGAATTTTTCAATCATAACGCATACACATGCCACACAAGATTACGTCACTATGTAATGTTTACATTTTTTCAATAGACAACCGCCGTTTCAAGAGCACTCTGAACAGCTAGCTCATTTTCAACAGGATAGCTGTAGACTAAATCTGAACAATTAAATATTTCGTAAAAAAAAAATTAAAAAAAAAAAAACACTTGGATATAACACAAATGAAAAACCATCGAATGCAAATGAGGAATTTTACAAACAAACAAAAAATTATACAAACGAATGCAAATTAAAAATAGAGAATTCAGATGAAAAAATAAACAATTAAAACTGATGGTTTTTTTTTACAATATAAATGGGAAATATAAAATACAAATAAAAAAGATATAATTCAACAAAAAATTATATGATTCAATTGGATCACTAAAGAATACAAATAAAATTGTATATTACAAATAAAAACAATAATACAATACAAATGAAAAATTAAAGAATATGAATGAAAATTATATAATTCGAATGTAAAATATAAAATAAATAAAAGATCAATTATAAAATACAATAAGTATTTATCAATAAAAATGGAAAAGATAGAACATTGCAACGTTTGACATATCTCTCTTTTAATCAAAATTGTTTTTCTTTATGTTATTATACAAAGTAATTGATTTACTCATATTATATAGTACTTTGTTTATATAATTGGTAACGAATAGAACTTTCATCACTTTTGATAAAAATGTCCCATTCATATTTTTTTCAATTTTCAATTCTTTGAGGTAAATTGTTGAATATTTTACTTTGAACTGAATTAAAAATTGTATGCATAATGGTTTTACTCATATATACCCAATTATCCAACTTTGTTTTCAGATCAACAACTTTTGATTTTTTTGTGTCTTTAGCTTACGTTTCATAATTTAATCAAGGTAGGATTATTCTATTTACGATAAATATGTAATAAATATACCGTAAAATATTTATTTTGCTTCTTGAAATGTAAAGTTCTACAAATTTAAGTTTTTTATAGAAGGGAAAAAGACGATAGGTCAAACGTTGTTATGAAAACTGTGAATTTGATCGCTTCCAACAATTTGTCTTAACTAGAGATCTCTAATAGGATTAGTAGCGTTCAAAAGTGAAATAGTAAATTGTAGGGAAGAATATTATTCCAATATCTATTTAAATAAGGTTAAATAATTCACAAACCTAATAATTCAGATATCTTTATTGAATGTGACTAGAGTTATTTGAAGGGGGATACACAACAGAAGTTAATATACCGTATATCCCGTAGTCTTTTCTATTTAACGGTCAGTTTGAGATCACAAGAAAGAAAACACAAAATATTACCCCTATTATGTACGAAAGATTTTTTTCTCGAAAATCGCTGGAATTGTCTGAAGCATTTACTAAAGTGACTGATGTTATCCTTGTGAAATCAAATATATAAATCATTTGTTACACCAATAGCCGATATTTGTGTTAAATGCATTGTACTGTAAAGCTACACATATTTACAAAATGCTTGATAAATTGCCGCGTAGAATTATACATCGCCTGACCTGAACACTGGTGTACAAAGTCAAAAAAAAAGATTGGATCAGGTCCCTGCTATATGAATGTCCTATACAAATGAAATTTAAATACCAAGTAGTGAAAAAAAATGGCAAAAATGACTTCATATAAGGATCTTTAAAAATGTACACAATTGTTGATTTTCCACCCCCTGCTTTGAACACGTCATGTCGTCTTTTGAATTCCAAAAAAGAATTTAATGGAAACCCTTAGTGAATTTTCCTGTGAATATAAATGATCCAATTAAATCAAAAAAGAAAACAACGTTTGGCTATACCTAGGATCTTAATCTTAAGGTAATGTAAAATATTAACTCTTGACTTTAAACTACCTTTATTCATAAAAAAATTTATCGGTAAAAAGGGTATAAATTATTCGTTTCTTATATTAATGAATTACCATGCTGAATAATAACAGAAAACAGGGAAACAAAGAATCTTTTTTCGTGATTTATTTCTTGAACTTATATAAAGATCCATGGGTAGTTCTTACTGAACTCTTATGCAACATACACGTAATGATCAGGTCATAGAAATATGACGTTACCTTTTCCCCGCAAGTACTTTATGGCGCGGTACAAGTTTCTTTTGAGTTTAGCTTAAATAATAATTATTATGACCCCATATCTTAATAATGAAATAACTTTCCTTATTTTATGAGATTTTAGCAAGTTCAAAATTGAAGGATATTGGCAGTAATTTGGAGATAAAATTTTCTTTTTAAAGTGCGTCAAGAATGCGTGATCGCGATGAAACGGTATGTGTGTGATTTTTAGAAATAGGAAATGGTTTATGCGTTAAAATGCGTTACTGCGGGGAAGGGGATTAATATATTATACTCGTGTCGCTCAATAATTTCCTTTGAATTTTTGCCCTTTACTTCAAAAACAATTATATCAATATAAAGCTAAATTATAACTAAGATAAATGGAAACTCATGTACAATGATAGAAATACGTTTATTTATTGAGTATGTGATCATCATTGTCAATTATTGATTCCGAGTATAAAAGAAGTTTGTCAGTTGTCTCTTGTTGTCGTTATGGTCATTATTATAGTAAACTCTTCGTATAGCATAATTTGCACTTCATTCCTTAAAAGTAGGAAATATACTAGATTTTTTTTTGTCGAGAACAGTACAGCCAAATGTTGTGTAATTATTGTTAAAGTATGAACATGTAGCGTAGATTTGAATTGTTCAATCATGAGCCGGGGGGATGTCTGGGGGTCACAATTAGTGAACAAAGTTTTTACAAAGAAATATGAATCAATCCTTAAAAGTCTTTAAGAACAGTACAGGTATGATAAGTCATATTTAAATGGAAGCATCCTAACACGTGTAAAGTTTTTGAAGATTCCAATTTGTTCTAATAATGATTTCTAGGGTAGGGATAGGGTCATACATGTGAAGGTTTATCAAGGTTTTACACAGAAATATATACTAGTAGTAGTAAAAATATTCGGTAATAATTATGTATGAGCATTACTAAACAGTTTAGATAAATGGACAAATTATGATCACATGGGTAATGTTGGTCTACAATTATCAATCAAAGTATTCCGAAGCATTAATATATAAAGAATAATACATTCTCTTTTCCGAAGGCCCGAGGGCTGATATTGGTCGAAGGCTGATACAGGATGTGATGTGGAAAAGGATATGCTTTTTATTATGTTTATTATATGCTTAGTACTAAAATACAGTACACATTTATTTGAGAAGAGAATAAGTAAATAATCATGGACGGACTTCCTAATTGTACAGGTTCTGCTGTCTCATACGGTGTGGGTTTGTTTCTATTTCTGTATCAAATGTGCCTGTTCCGTAATTTGGAATAATCTTGTATTTGTCAATAAGACTTTCCTTACACTCAAAGATTTAAAATCATGAGAATATGTGATCCACCCCCACCCCCACCCCCCCAAAAAATTATATATGTAGGTGTATGATCACACAAATATTGTTGTTTTTAAGGTTTAACTTACTAGGGGTGTGATATTGATCCGTATCAGCCCCGCAAATCCATATCAGTCCTGCAGGCTGATACGGCTATTGTGACTTCTGACATATCGCATATGCAAAATTCCTGTATTTATTACTAAGTATGTAAAAAAGGGATATGTACCTTTTTTTGTCTCAAAGTTTTAAATAATAATACATAGGATATATAAAAAGTGGAAATCTTCTTACCAAGGAAAGTGAATTATTGATATAAGAAACATTACTTAAAAACATCTTTTTTATTTCCTCAAGCATATCCCCTATGGACAGGATTAGACCACAATAGAATATCAAACATATAAAATAAATCTCAAGCTTTCATTATTTTTTTTTTACTCAAATATGATTAAATAAGTCAGGGAATGAGGGTAATGCTAGTATTTGGGACCACATACATTTGACCTTCTCAATACTAAATTGATTTTTAACTTTTTTTCTAGCAGGTGAGTGATCAGACCAAATCCCCTTTTGTATAGTTTATGTTCGATTTAATATGAAAATATCTTATTTTCACGAACAGTTTTGTATATTACCCTCAGCACATGCATCGCTTTAAAACGGATTTGGACAACAGTAATGTCACATGCGTGTAAATCATGCGCGTATTCATCGTCGAAGAACTTCCATTTGTTATTTGTGCGCTTGAAAGGCGAATAAAAATCGTGCAAAAAACGTGTGTCCAATGTACATGTGACGATTTCTTTGGGGGATTTTTTTTAAATGCATGAACACTGAACTGTACAAGGAAAACCATTAGAATATTATTTTGCAATATATTAAACCATATATTAAATAACATGATCAGTACGTACTGCTCCCGGCTGTCAAAACAAGGAACAACATCGTCTTTGTTTGTAAGGCTCAATATATAAAATATATTTTAAAAGAACTTGAATTCAATTCTACTAAGGGGCCTTGTGAGAATAAATGATTTTTGCAATCGGCGGTTTACTGTTACACCTGGAAAATACAGGGGAACTCTTTAGCGATATAAATATATAGCTTAACGGTTAACAAAACGATAAAAATGGGCCATATCAAAGCCAGCATTGAGTTGTAAACGAAAGGAATGGCAACAATCCTACTCTCAATTATCGTCCTTCCCACCTTGACAAACTCCTGCGAAGTTTTACTTCCGAAATGATTTTCTTCTTTATTTCATTTCTTAAGGAAATGAAAACAAAAGAAGATACTTTCTCTCATGTGTATGGCATTTGAAGTAAACTTATTCTATTACCAGTCGTCCGTTGCGTTAGTAAATTATGTAACTGTCCCTAAAACCAAAAGTATAACCACTATTAACGTGTTTCTATAATATATTATCAATTCCATACCTCCCTACATTAAGCAGGTTTAAATGTCAAAGTAGTCTGTCAACTGTAAAAGTTAATGATGCACGGAGAAGTTCAGTCAGTGGTAATCCAACTTATACTCATAGCTCTTTTCCGAGGGGAAAGATTTCAAAATCATACGTAAGTTTTGAATATTTTTAATATTCCAAATCATCAGAACGAATTTGAATTACAATTTCAATATTGGATACCGAAACTTCGTAAAAATTCTTACAAACAAAGATACACAGCGGGTTCCAGTAAATGTTCTTTCAACTTCCTCACAAAGACATTAACTGTAGTGAAGTGCATGTAGAAACATCAAGAGTGCTGTTCAACAATTTAATTATTCGAGAAGTGTAAATTAGATGTGGATGCATAAAATATACCAATGAACTTTTAGAACATTTTAATTTACAAAACTTTACCAAAATTAACAACACAAAAAACTCACCACTTTTCAATTTTGCATACAACTATTCCCCACCATAAATTTAAGTCCAGGCTTTCTGGCATTATTGACTTCATTTTCAAAAAAAAAATGGAACTTGTGAATTTACTACCTTGTTACTGGTGATTTGCAATTTTTTTTTGTTAAAACACTCTGATTGTACACAATTACACTATGAGGTTGGCATTAAAAAGATGCTCGAGTTTATTATTGACAATATCTATGTTATGTTTTTGGGAGACCAGGTCTTCCAAAAATCAATTTCGAATTCCCAAGGGCGCCGATTGCGTCCCATTATAAGCATACCTATTTCTTTTTTCTCTTGAAGCCGAATTATTGTCAATTATTGATTTAACTACAGTATTAAATTTTGCTAAATATTCTTTTTATCTTATTTACATGTAAAATTGTATAAGATTTACCATATTTGAAAACACTTTTTCCCTTTTGATCTTGTGTAGCAAGATCAAACAAAACATCATCCAACAAGCCATGTAACTTTGTTTCGGTCAAAGTCTAGGGGATTCTTGTTAATCAGTTGCAGGGCCTAATTTCCCCTTTCAAGAACAGTTTATGAAAAAAAAATAACCATGCAAAATATTATAATGATTTTCGTAAATGAAGAAAGTTTCCTTTTCATTAATCATCTCATTAAAAAAGTTTTGAAATGCGCAAATCCAGAAACAAGATTCGTGTTTAAACGGAAACGTCAACTAAAATACTTTTGTGTTATGAGCGGAGTTATTGATTTACTTATATATTGCCCTCAATGTATCTTTTTAAAGACATATTTTCGTATCTAGAATTTCCTTTTATAAAAACTTTCGCTAATAGACCCAGTCATATTTTTTAAGATAAACTAGTGATACATTGGAGAATGAATTTCAATCTGCATTCTTTTTCAGATTCTTTAATAAAGTGGCAAAGAATGGATACGATTTTCTCCACTCAAATGTCACAAAGGGTGTATAGTAATCTGTGCAATGAACTAGGGAGTCCTACGCAAGTGCAGATTAGGAGGGAAGTTATGGATCTTGTGGAGTTAATGGATAAGCCTGTGGGAGTCATCAGGGGATTTAAGAAAAACAAAAGTGGGAGTAAGCGCGAGGGCTTCAGGATGAAGACTTCAGATGATGATTGGATGTTCTGGAGTCTAGACCACAAGGTTATCTGTGATATATCTCAGAAAACTTCATATCAATTTCCAAAACACACTGTGGCTTTGATGCAGGAGGAGAATCTACCACCAGGATTTACCAGACTTGTTTTGGTGACCACATCCAATGACGCAAGGATACATTCTTCGTGTAAAAGGTCAAATAGGAATGTTTATATTTCAAGTACATCATTTCGCAATAATCATTTGCGTTTCCTCCAGAAGAGTGATGCCTGTACTTCCTCTTCTACCCCTCATGGACCCTGTTCCACATTTGTCTATGCAAATGTAAGAGAAACCGATATTGCATTTTGTTTACGGTCAAAACACTGGCCTAAGTCAGCACAACCATGGATAGAGAGATGTAATGGACTTGGCTGGCCAGAACAGAGTGTTGTTTCAGAGATATCAAGAGGAGGATGTCATGTTGTTCCTATCGGAAGCACACCTGAAAATGAACTCGAATGGAGAATCTCATTCTCTCGAGCAGAACAAAAACTAGTATATACAATGAATCATTGTCAGTTTTTGTGTTATGGACTTTTCAAAATTTTTCTGAAAGAAGTTATTAATTTTCAGAATCAAACACCCATTCTTTGTTCGTATTTCATCAAAACTATCGTATTTTGGGGAATTCAGTGCTATTCTCCTTGGAAATGGACACCGGAAAGCTTGCTGTCTTGTTTCTTTCAATGCTTTAAATTATTGATTCATTGCGTACGTATTGGATCTTGCCCAAATTTCTTTATCCTTGGAAACAACATGTTTAGACGGAAAGTCACAGGTTCTGCAAAAGAAGCATTGCTCAATAAGTTGCAAGAGTTATATGAGAAGAGGGCGTCATGTCTACTACTCAGCAAGACCCTACAACCGTGTCTGACTTACACTAATTTTAGTAGTGCAATTAGAATCAGTACCAAAGAAAGCAGTATCACTTCTCTCACAAAGTTAGATGCTACTTTATTTGGAGAATTAAGAAAATCAACGCTTAATATTTATTGCATTGATGAATTTAAAGGTTACATGCAGCAAACAGAGAGAGTGATTTGTGTGTGAAATTTTACATTTCGTTGTGGACATGAATTCGTGGGTCTTGTCATACCACGAAAACAACGAAAATTAAACCCCCACGAAAATTTGTGATTCCACAGTATTTGGAATAGCCAATTTGTATCCATACAATCACTATTTACTTATAAAAGTCTCAGGAATCAGCTTTAGGATTACATGTATGTTAAAAGATAGAACCATTTGATCGACAGATCAACGTCACTAACAAGAAGAAGTCAGAAAAGGCGGAAAAACAGGAAGAAAACCTCACCGAGCAAGACCGGAAACTCCGTAAGCTCCGAACTAGAAGTCGAAAAGAAACTAAAATTGTCACGTAAGTAATGTGTATGGATATTTGTTGCTTAAGTCTTGCTCATCTACTCAGCTCATATATTATGAAGTTTATTTCTGTAATAAGAATTTCTTGAAAGGAGTGTGTAAATTGTTCTGACGTTGAGCATGCGTTTCAGTATCGAATCATATGAGAAACATTAACCCTTCATGTCATATGATAATTGTTAACAAACATATCTCCTTTATCTTTCATTAACTGAATATATTTGATAATTCTGTTTAATTTCAGATGGCAGGATGAATATTAAAGAAGCAGTGGTGGAATTTTCGTAAAACTTTTTTCTGGAAATATCATTTTGGAAATAAATGCAATTTGCCGATAAAAATTTATCTGTGTAATTGAAAAAGTTTTATTTACATGTACCTGTATTTTGCCTGAAAGTGATCTTACAAATGCATATAGCAAACTAGATACCTAACTGTTGCTTACATTGTTGGCTGTTTACTGTAAATGCCAGGGTTCAATTTACACAAGAACGTTTAGATTGTGGTCCACCGCTTTTACAGTATACGTGTATTATCGTCTGGGTTCTATCTTGCCGAACATTAAAAACAAATTTAATGTTTTGAATTAATCAAAAGCAAGGCTAAGATTAAAGGCCAAGAAAATGAAAGCCTTACTTTTTTGAGGATGATATGGTCCATTTGGAAGTTTGTGGTCAAGATCAATGGATGAAAACACCAGTATATATACTGTGTAACAGGAAAGGAGAAAATGCAAGGCTGGACCGGGAATCGAACCCGGGACCCCTGTATCTCCAGTCAGGTGCTCTACCTACTGAGCCATCCAGGCCGATATCCACGGCCCTAACCATTACATTCCTCCCTCCTTAAAGGTCTTTGGCCCTCCAAAGACCCCAACCCAGGCTCATCCCTGGCAGGTCTTTCACCTGTCAATTCCAGGGCATGGCACGGCACCAAATCTGTAACCGGAAGTATAACTCTTCAGTGTATAAATTACCAAAGTTACTAGCCAACTCGGCTTAAAGGAGTAAACTATCTCCAGTTATCAATGATCAACCCAGGTAAGGGGATTTCTGAACTATGGTCAACGCTAAATGAAAACACAGTTGTAAGTTTTAACAATTTAATAAAGTGAGAATTAACCGTTGTAAATGATAACAAATAATAAATAATGATCAAAATTTAACAAACAGAAAAGTCTTTGAAAATGGCACAGGATAAATAAAGCTTTATCAAAAATTGATTTAATCTGTTAAGTGAATCTCTATAATCTCAATGATAATAATCTCAAAGAATAAATAATTGAAAAAAATGTAATGAAAAAACGGGAGGAATGTGGCAAACTTATGAAAAATAATCTATGTTCCTACTGGGCTTCCATACTTATGAAAATGGTCAAAAATCCTAAAGAGATAAAAATAAAAAAATGTAAAGGGAATGAGCTACATCACCCAATATGACACTATCAACACTCTAGAGTTAATCTGAAAATATCAATACTAATTCTAGGCTCTAAAAATAACTGACCCAGAAAGTAAACAACACCCAAAAATAAATAATAAATAGTGGTTCTAGAAAATAAACCTGTTATCTACATATCCCTAGACCAGGCTGGACTTGGAAAGGGAAACTTAATTTACTTAAAATACCCTACATCCTAACTCTTTCCTAGCATGTGAAAAACGTGAAACTAAATCTAAGCCAAAACCTAGAGAACTGTTAAACCATGAGGTTTTCTTAGTCCACTAAGTATCTAATCAAACAGTGCTCATAAATCATGAGGTTTTCTTAGCACAGAAAAGAGGAACTAACCATGAGGTTGTGTTCCCCAACTCAAGTGAAGAAAACTGCTCGAACACGGGTTTAAATACCCTGGCAAGGCCCAAAATAAAAGCCAATGGCTATCAAAGATCCTAAAGCTAAATTAACCAATCAGAACGCAGGTATCAAAAGTACTACGGAAAGACTGCCAACATGGATGACATTTCCTGTTTAAAAAGCAAAACATGTGGAATGTAAACTCATGTCCTAACTTATAAAAGACTAATAATAAAGGACTTTTACCTAAGTAACAACTGAAAACAAAAGGTAAATAGAATTATCAGACTGAAATACCAGCAAATACTTGTCATATAGGAATTACGAAACGATGGCTATGAAATAAAAATCTAAACCACTACAACTGTGTATAAAGAAAAAAAAATAACACATAACACTAATAAAGTTATCAAAAGTAATTTAAATCTGATTAAGTGTCATGTATATGATTACTGAAGAAAGAATAGGTTAGGGTTATTTAGATATTTTATCAAATACAAAGTAATTTAAACGTAATTCAAATGTAATTTCATTTATCATGTTTATGAAATCTAAAATGAATTTTGATTAATGTAATTACTCTTGTATGCCAATGACAACTCTTTTGTCGATTTCAAAAGTTTATTAAATAAATCCAATTTACAATTTTTCGTAATCGAATAGTTTTAGAAATATTCTGTCCTGAAAGATGATCAGAAAAGATCAATACACTTTTTATATTGAAGTCCAAAGGGTCCGTCCAAAATGTAAAGAGTTTAAAACCGAACTCCAAATAAATAAATAAACAAAAGTCCTAAAGAATGATTCCCAAAATAATTAAATGCCAAAGAGATGTATTAATTTGAGAATAAAACCGGGAATGGGAATAAAAACGGGAATAATCTTTTCTGATAAAACAGGGTATTTTGTGCTCAGTGGGTATCTATGGTCCCAGATATAAAAATGTATTTCATTGGCTATTTCACCATCACTAACCACCTACGGTTTGTCCGTAGGTCTGTCCGTTGACCTATGAACCCCAACATGGCACCCTCCTCTAATACAGGTAAACACTCATTACTAATATTTAAGGGCTCAGTCCCCATCTCTGCACCACAGGAGTTCTAGCCTTAAGCTCTTTTACTTATTTACTTCAAAGTTCCCAATTTTATTGCTCTTAGTCAAAACTCTTAATTATACCATTGTATTTCCGGTCAAAATTTATTAATGACTATCGATGGGCTTGATTGGTCTATTCGGATCAATTTCATTACAAAATGATCTAACAAATTATAGTGCATTTAAACAACTCCAAAATCCAATTTGTTTTGACAAGATAATAATTGTTTACCAAATAAAGTCCTCTTTCCAATTATAAAGTCAACCAATCTGCGTCTCTAATAATATCCATTCTGATTTAATAAACCTTTATCTCATTTTATTTTAACTGTTTAAAAACGAATCATTGATAATTCTAATAGTAGGATTGACTCTGATTATTTCAATTGCGATTTTTCTAAATTATAAGTTTGAATTGGAATCTATAAGGAACAAGGATCTACAGGATGTATTAAGCGAAATAGATTCAACGAGAAAAAAATTTCAGAAGGATTTTCTTGATATGAATAGTAAATTACAAACAACAAGAAACGAGTTAGATGAAAAAATACGTGATACAAGGAGTGAATTACAGACAACAAGAGATTTATTTGGTAAGGAAATACGTGATACAAAGAGTGAAATAGATATAACAAGAAACAATTTCGATAAGGAAATACTTAAGACAAAAAGTGAAATAGGGGTAGCAAGGGACAATCTTCATGACATGGTAAAAGAAATAAAGAATGACTTGGAAGCAATGAGGAACAATCTTGACGAGGACATGCGCGAAATAAAGACCCTCTTTAACGAAGAAACAAATGAGATAAGATATGAACTTGAGACAATCCGGAACGATGCTGTTGAGAAAATTAATAATATAAATATCAAAATATGGGTTATCAAAAAAGAATTGGAATCCATTCTTGAAAAATATGCTTATTTTGGATCCTTACTTTCGGTTCAGACAACAAGGGGTCTATTTGTCGATGAGTTGGTGGAAACAGAACTCCATAAGGGTATGATCGATTATTTTAAGTTTAAATATTCTAAGTTGTCTTTACCACGAGAAAGAACTATGCACGTTTAGTGTAATCGTAGAATAGTCAATTATCTAAAACGTCAATATTGCAATGTCAACCATGTTGGAATACTAGAGCATAATTAAATATAATGGATTCCCTAAAAGATTAAGATATACTTAGAAAGAAATTTTCATGCTGCATCAGTTTTTTTAACTTTAGTATGCAGAGACACATTTAATAAAATTACACAAAATACACAATGGTTTTCATTTAATAAATCATCATATCAAGAACACTCCTCAAAATTTTAATATTTCCTCACCCATCTTTAATAAGGAAATAAAGCATAGACCTTAAAGTTTGTATTTGTTTTTTTCAGGCCCAAACTTTAATGTATATTTAAAAATCACACCTATTGGACAAAGTCTAAATGTCATTAGTTTGTTACTTTTATAGTCGTTTTTTACATAATAGACAAAACTAACAGGCATTTTCCGAAACTGATCACTGGTTCTGTTTTTTTTATTTATCAAAAATACTTATTAAGCACCAAAAGCAAATTAATTAAACGTTGTGTTTTATCGCCTTGTATTTAGATTCTACAAAGTTCAACTCATCATCGCTACATAGAACAGTCTACATGTCAGAAAACAAGAAAATTCTCAGCAATACCAACTTTCCGTCAGCAGTGTCAGGATCTGGGGAGGGATCCCTACAGCGGTACGAAGGAGCAAGAGCTGATAAAATGATATCACAGAAGGACGATTTGAAGCTGAGATTCATTGTGCGGTTTGATATCAAAAAGACGTGTAGAGGATCTTGTTTTATATTTGATGTGACATTCTGTGATGAGGAATTTGATATGTTTTATTACGGAGGTTATTTGCCGCATTGTCTAAGTATGTATGCCGCATGTGATACAAAATCTGTATACTTGAAGTTTGAAAATCAAAAATTGTTAAAAGAAAGTTTACTGTCTCCTTGCTCTGAGAGGAGTACGTTCACATTTGGATTCGAAGTCATTGTAAGTGGAGTATACGGTTATGTAACATTTAATGATCTTATGAGTGGAAGTGAACTTTACACTTTCAACTCTGTCAACTTCTCAGTGCCATTGATTCCCATGTTTGGGGTCTTTAACCCTGAGCTTGTTGAATGTATGATTATGTTGATTTAGTGTTAGTTAAATTGGTGATGAAGTATGACTTTGAAAATATCTTATTTTTTTCTTCTCTTTTAAATGATGGTTGTATTCATTGTTTTGAACAATATTCAGACACCGGTATAGATAAAAACAAGTGAATTAAATGATAAAACGTGCTAAAGCAGATTTCAAGCTCTCTGATAGGCTTTTATAAGATTTAAATATTGATAAATTCATTTTTAAAAATGCATAATTTTTTCGCAAGGGTAGAATTTTTAAAAGTAATGATAGGATGAACAATTTGGTTTTTAAATTGGTAGAAAATTTTTTGCTTAAATTGTTAATTGAAAAACTATAGTTGAAAAAAAGAAAGAAAGTAACACATTATCTAAAAAAATGTTTGCTTGACATCATCTCAAAATAATGATTTCATCTTTTCTAATAAGAAACTACTATTTTTATATCCATTTTGAAGAAAGGAAGGCATATTGCTTTGCTTCTGTCGGTCGATCTGTTGGTCCACTTTGTACTGCTCACTTTCTTTACAACCGTTGCCCATACTTAAATGAAATTTGGTATGATAATATATCAGATAAATATTTAGATGAAGTTCTGTTTTCCGTACGATTTCGCCATTTTTGACAGAGTTATGCCCCTTGGACTTTATAAAATTTAATTTGGGTGGAAGGGGGCTTACATGTTTTACAATCATCTTTTTTCATTTCAAATTTTTATAAGACAGTAAACCTTCATTCTTTAAAGATGTAACATGTAAGAATTCGATTCATATCACAAATATGATAAAAAAAATTGTAGATTTAACAGTTAAAATTAAACAAAATTATGATTAACCAATCCTCTCCTGATACTACGATAAATATATATTATTATAACAGTAACTTGATCCGAAGGGTCGTATCACGTCGAGTTGACAGGCGCGGATCATCAGGTCAAACGAGACGCGAAGCGTCGAGTTTGATCTGATGATCCGCGCCTGTCAACGAGACGTGATACGGCTCTTCGGATCAAGTTACTGTTATAATGATAAATTTATTATATACCCCCTTATAACTGGCTAAATATATTAAAATAAACCGTATAAGATCAATTGTATTATATTAATCCATTAAACAAAGCATAATAACAAGGGACTTTTTAACGCGCAAGAAAAATAACGAAATATTTCTGCGTGCTACATCATCAATTTCAGAGAGTGGTGATATGGATTCAGAAAACAACATGTTGATGATCCGGAAAATCGGATCACGACGTCACGTGATAGCGTAAATTCAACAGTAAAATTGAGTGATACACTTTAGGTATATAATAATTTAAACGATGTGATAATATTTGTATATCTGCTAATAATAACTTTTAATTTATTTCATAATTTCTTCATCATCATTTTTATATTCATTTTAAACTTAAGTGGGTGCTGATTCAAATTCCCCTTCTGAATAAATTCACCTTAGAGCTTATTAAGGCGAAATGGGAAAAAAACCTTAAATATCATCTAAACTGAATGAACATCCACCCTAACGTCACGCGCCCGACACCTTGGTACATTCATCTAAGTATACAGGTTATTTTTTTTTCAATACGTTACGCTTGCATACAAATAATCAGTTAAAGATCTGAATGTTTGATTGCAGTGCTGCAATTAGATTTAAAGAGATACTGAGGTTTCAGAGACGATTCAGAGCAATGGAGTATATATGATAAGAGCTAATTTTGACCCTCTAAAAATCAACATTATAGAATGACAATCAGATATGTTTAATGAATATTTATATTGAAGAAGAGATTACATTAGAAATATTTCTATTATATTTTTCACATTAAATGTACTCTCTTGCTGTAAATGACATGAGAAATAAATCTATTTTTGCTATCAAACAAAAAAGCCCAAAATATGCCTTTTTTAATGTTTTTTTTTTCTTAAGGGAAACATAAAGGGCTGTGAAGAACATACAAAATTTTTCTGTCATTAATAAGTATTGGATAGATACATCTTTGGTAAAAATTTAAAGCTTCTTCAAGGCTGCGCTCAATATTTTCTGGAAGAAAAACTGCTTGAAAATAAGCAGTTTTATACAAAATATGCTAAAATGGCAAGAAAAGGTGATTTTTATGATGTCATATTTCTTTAAAAAACGTCATTTTGACCAAAACAAAAATGCCCAATAAAGGCCACATATATATAGCTGTCAGCTGTGCAAATTGAAGCTATACATAAAGTAAAATTAAAATTCTCATTTTAAGGGGCCAATTGAGGCACATACCATATATCCCTCTTTGCTTAGTAATGTTTTGAAGAATTTAGAAGGGAGACTTACCTTTAGCGGCCAAAGTTTAAGCTACATGTATTTAGCAGAAATGTGATGAGCCAAAATATTAAACTTTAAAAGATATAATATAGGGTTATTGAACTTATATCGGTGAATATTGGCACAACTTATATCGGTGAATATTGGCACGAGCTGGCTGTTCAAATGCACGAGCTTGCGAGTGCATTTCAACAGCCAACGAGTGCCAATATTCACCGATATAAGTTTAATAACTCCTTTATTATATAGCTAAAACATTTCCACATAATTTTTAATAGTTATTCCAACGAAAAACCCCTAAAATTTATGATTTTATAGTATCGGTATTCAAATTAACGACTGTCCTGTTAGCGTTCAATATCGCGTCATTCCGATGGCCCTACCGAGCGATATGATTTGCTTATTTAGGTTTTAATGTGTCTAATACGTACTATATTTTAATAAATAATTTCATTTTAGTGTGGAAAATAAACACATCTTACCTAAATACCACATCCTTTCTTTAATTTAGCTCTGAGGATTTAACCAGACGACTTTTTTTTGTTTACAACGGGGCGTTCGATATTGAACGCTCGTATTCGTGCATACTCATATACGTAATACAAAGTTAGCGTTCAATAAAACGTCAAGATATTCAACGCTTAAATTCTCTAGATTTTTGGTAGTATTTTATTAGAGACTATTTATTAGCTATATAATAATTATAGTTATCATGCCCTAAAATTTTGGGAATATAGAGGATAACTTTCTTTTTAATAGAAATAAGCGAATATTGGTGGAAGAATAAAGTTTGTATCATTAACGGTCACAAACTGAATTGTACCGGAGACATATCAGCAGAGCAAGCTGTAAAAGAGAAGGATGTTTGTGTTTGTTACTTCAGATTTATTTAATCTCGCTAGATAGTAAGTACTCATGTCAGTCATATGTGTGTGGAAACCAGTTTATTACATATCAGCTGTTTACATTCTTCTCCCCCACATTTGATGTATCTTATTAACATCTCTTTAATGTTTTGTACAAAAAAATTAAAAACAAGCAAATTCAAATAATTGTGGTCCCCCGCTTTCGGTGTCTTTGTGGGTGAGATGTTATTTTTCATGACATATTGTGTGTAATATGAACATCCTATCATATGTCATTTATTTAGAAAGTAACATTGAAGTCGATTTTTTTTGAAGGATGAAAAGCCTTATCATGACCGTTTAACAGTTATGGGCAAAGGAAAATGTTCTTAAAAGTAGGTCAACGCCAAGGTCAAGATCAAAGGGTCAAAGTTGTTGATATCCAATGAAAGTTTTTTTTTCACAAAGATTACACATGTGAAGTATGAAAGCCCTAGCCCTTACTTTTCAATAGTTATGGTCAAGGTTAAAGTTTTTGCATAAGTACGTAAATCTTTAAGGTCAAGATCAAAAGGTCATACTAGTAGCTGATATCCAATGAAAGGACTTACCACAATTAATGCATATATGAAATATAAAAGTTCTAGTATCTACCGTTCAAAAGTTTTGACCAAAGTTTAAGTTTTTTTAAAGAGTAGCTAAAACTCCAATGTCAAGGTCAAAGGGTAAAAGTTGTTGGTATTCAATGAAAGGTCTTCTCAAAAGGATTATACATATGTGAAGTACGAAAGCCCTAACCCTCTCTGTTCAAAAGTTATGGTCAGGGTTAAACTTTTTTCATAAGTAAGTAAGTCTCCAAGTTCGAGGTCAAAAGGTCAAGGTTCCTGTTATCCAATGAAAGGTCTTACCACAAACAATATATATGTGAAATATGAAAGTCCTAGTACCTAAAATTCAAAAGTAATAGCCAAAGTAAACGTTTGTATATTTTGTGTAAAAGTGTGTCAAGGTCAAAAGGTCAAATTTGGTGGTACCTAAAGAAAGGTCTTGTCACAAGGAATACACTTGTGAAATATGAAAGTCATAGCTCCACTAAATCAAAAGTTATGACCAAGGTTAAAGATTTTGTGACGGACAGACTGACGGACTGACGAATGAGAGTTAATGTCCCCTCGCTTTCGCAAAAGCGGGGGACAATTAACCCGTTTGCTAATTAAAATGTGTTTAAGAAAATACTTACTTTTAAATAAATGTTACGATAAATCAAAATGTGGGGAAAACAAAGTCGACATTAACTTATATGTAATAAACTGTCTTCCATAAACATATAGTTTACAAAAAAATGGCTGTATACCAACATGCCATTCCTGCTGTGCTTTTTGGAATTATTATGATTCTTTATGAAGAAATACGTTACATGAAAACGGAATTGAAGGCAACAGGAAACACTTTACTGGAAGAATTAAATGGAATGAAGATTGATTTCAGGAATGTTAAGAAAGATTGCCTTGAGAAAGCACATGAAATACGGAACGAAGTAGAAATGAAAACAAAATCTTTAAACGAAGAAATTCGATTGATAAAAACTCAGTTAGAGGCAGAACAAGATAATTTTCAGAAGGAAATAAGTGAAATAAGACATGATTTAAAGGCAACAAGAAACAATTTTCGTGATGGAAACTATGATAAAGAAAATGAATTAAAGTCTGAAGAGAAAGATGATGTATGGAGAGAAGTATCTGCAACAAAAGAAGAGAAAAAAAATTATTTGACGAAAAAATTACTGGCAAAAATGGATCATTTAAATGAACAATTGCTTTCTGTTCAAGAAACCTATATACAGTTCTTTTCGTTATTTTCGGTTCCGGTTCCTGAGGATTTATTGATTCCTGACCCGCGGAAGAGAGAGCCGCACGCAGGTACATATACCTTGAATTTTTGAAAGACTTCATAATGATTTTCTTATTGATTTATTCTCAACCTGAGAGCACCAATGCAAGCAAAAGCATGAATATCTTATGGCTCTGATTCACACAAGCCTGAAACTTTTGAGGCGAATATTCTTTAAGGGTATAGAAAGCACTGAATCGTCCAAGAAGAGGAACGAACTACCTTTATATTGTTTGTATGTACTGACATTACAGCAATGCCAAATGACATAAAGCTATCTCACAATTGAATGTTAAAAACCCTTTCAAGTTTCCTTGAGAAAAAGAATTTCATGATTCAGAAATCTACAGTAAACGATAAAATATGTTGCAGGACTTTAATAGCGCCTTTGTTGCACCAAAATGAATTGTGCAATTACCGATTCCTAATTATTTTTTGTGTGGGGGAAGGATGTATGTATGAGGGAGGATATTTGTAAGTGTGGGAGACTTTAGTCGAGAAGATGTATGGAAAGCTTGTCGAGGGTCACTACATTTAAAGACACCAGGCAGGTGTCATCATATTATACGTATATTTTGCGTTAATCATACCTCCAGTAAAACTCGGTAATCCGAGTACGGATCTATTGACCACTCAGGTCCGACACGATACACTAAGTTTCTGCTAGAAAAATGGTTGAATATCTTAACAATACATTATGATAGTGCACAAATTGGCACTTTATTGTATAATATATAATCTTATAGTTAATATATATACCTACAGCTTGAGACGATAGTTTCAAAATACATGGAATGTAGATTATCCCATTGACATATACAGCGAAGCCAATGTTAGTTACATATGTCATTAAATGAAAGTTTTTCAATAGTAGTTTTCACACAATAAATCCCCTTATGAAAAAGTTTTTTAATAGTAGTTTTCACACAATAAAACCCCTTATGAAAAGTTTTTTATAGAAGTTTTCACACTATAAAACCCCTTACACTTGTTATAACGTTTTTAAAATTTTTGATTTGAGATATTTATTTCATATATTTAAAAATACACAATTCGGTAAAATAATATACATGTATTAACGTATGATTTGGGTGTATCAAAACGACATAATAATGATATTAATGTACTAAAAAACTGACTTATATTACACATCTTATCAGATTAATCGGAAATAACGGTAAAACGTGTGTGAAAAATAAACCAACACAAACAATTTAAGGTGTATATATGTTTATGTAACATAATCATTTAAGTTTTTACTGCTTTAATAATTTGACAATGTGCGCATAAATAAAAAATATTATTAATAATTCCACTTTAGTTTTTCAGATTTTATTTCATTAGATAAAAAAAATACAAGTTGTTTATATCGGATAACCTTTGTTATTTCGTTACTTAAAAAGTATTTTACATTTTAATTGTGCGTCATTTGTAGCCAATTTTAAAGATAACTTGACTTACTTTCATTACTCTATAATATGGAATTCTAAGGAATAATTTTATTTCTACATACCCACGTTTTACTGGTATAACCTGAGCTGGTGCAGTGTACGTTTTTTCATAGATTTTTAGCTAAGTTTGTTAAAGGAGAGCTTTATCCTCGGAAATTGCTTTCTGCTTGACAATACTAACACAATCGACATGATTCCAATTTTAATGTAAACTGTTTTTTTATCGCAATTTGTAATGCTTTTTTGTCCGTTATCTTATATTGTATTTCCTCTACATGGTATTACAAAGCAACTTCTTTTTTATTGTGAAAAATATGCTTATCTATATAATTTTTTTTAATTTCCTTTTTCTTCATCTTGTTTCAGATTCTATAAAATTCCGTTATACCAACAGTCCATGATTCAGTCTTTGTGTCAAAGAAGATGAAATTTCTCAGCAATACCATATTTTCACCAGCCGTATTAGGATTAGGAAATATATCTGAACAGTATTGTAAAGGTGCTAAAGGTGTTAAAACTGACAAGAGAATAACAGAAGGACAACAACATAGAATTGTGCTTTTGTGAAAACAGAACTTAAAAATAAAAAAAAAAACATGCGATCTTGAACGTATTTCTTATTTTACTTTTTGTACGTGGAGGTCTCTAGTTATAATGCAGTATTCAAATTGCTGCACTGTTTTTTTTTGGTATGACAGCCTTCTGTAATAAAAAGAATTATAAAATAACATTTAAGAGACATCACGTTTATACAACTACAGGTTTGACTTTTTTCTGAAGGAAAAACATTCAATTTTGGTCAATGTAAATAGAATACAAGGTACCATATCATTTAATAAAGAATAGAAATAATTGTCACAAATTGATATCTCTTTCCTTAATGTTTTTTTATAATCTATGAAAAAATTAATCTAACTTCCTGAAATGGTAGTCATCGTAAATTTAATGACTTAACATGTCATTGCATTTGCAAAATTATATTGTTAAAAACATTCTAACTGTTAATGTACACATAGTACTCTGAAGATTACATCAAGAAGATGCTTTAGTTTGCTATAAACATGCATTATCTATGTAGTTTTTGGAAACCAGCTCTTCCGGAAATCTATTGAAATTCCCATGGGTATTTATTGCACCCCGTTATTAGCAGAACTATTTTTGTATTCACATGATGTAGAATTTGTGCATAATCTTATGCATAAAAAGAATGAAAAATCTTTTGATTGAGAAGAGTTTCTAGGAATTGACTTAACTTCTGTTTATTTTGATTGGGCATGGCTATTGTAGAAATGAACTAACAGCAGTTTGTTTTGATTGAGAAGTTTTTTATGGGAGAGGTCTTATAACTGTTTTGATTGTGAGAGGTTTCTTTTGATAGAAATTGAAAGAACATGGTTTTCTCAGAATCGAATCAAAAAGTGTGTGTTTTGATTGAGCAGGGCTTCCCGAAATTGAACTAAAAATTCAAAAGGGTTATCAGACTGAACTACATGTAAAATCCTTTTACTTTGATGGTGCAGGGTTATCAGAAAGTGGAATAAAACTGTTTTTTTTATTGAGCAGGGATTTCTCGGAATTGACTGAATAAATGTTTCTGTTTTTATTTTATTGAACAGTTACTAAAAGTGACTAACTTTTTTTTGATTGAGTAGGGTTTTTCAAATTGTAAGCTCAATAAAAACAAACGGTTTTAAATTTATTTTTGGGAAGCCCTGCTCAATCAAAGAAACAGTATCAAACATTTGTTTTCATTGAAGAAGGTTTCTCAGAATTGAACCAACAACTGTTTGCTTTGGTTGAGCATGGTTTTTGGAACTAAAACAACAACTGCTTGTTCTGGTTGAGAAAGTTTACAGAAATAAATTAATAACTGTTTGTTTTGATTGAGCAGGTTCCCAAGAAATAAACTATAGCTCATAACTGTTCAGTGTTGTTTTGATTGAACATATTTACAATGTACCAGAAAGTGGACTAACAACTCTAGCTCTGATGAAACAATGTGACATTACAACTGCTATTTTGATTAAGCAGGGTTTCTCAGAATTGTAATAATAACTGTTTTATTTGTGTTTCTCGGACTAAACTCACAACTGCTTGTTTTAAATTAGCAAGGTTTTCATGTAGTGGGCCTATAATTATTTGTTTTGATCAAGCAGTGTTTCTGTGAGGTGAGCTAATAACTGTTTGTTTTGTTTGAGCAGGCTTCTCAAAAGTGAACTAATAACTGTTTCTTTGATTGAGCAGGGCTTCCCAAAAATAAATTAGAAACCGTTTATTTTTATTGAACTTACAATTGTTTGATTTGTCTGAAAATAATACCAGAAACTGAACTATATGTAACAACTGTTTGTTTTGATTGCGTAGGGTTTCCTGAAACTGAACTTTCAACTGTTTGTTTTGAAGGAGCGCGGTTTCTGTAACTTTAACTAACAACTGTTTGTTTGTTTGTTTGTTTGTTTGACTGAGCACGGTTACCCGGAAGTGGATCAGGAGGTTATACTCTGAGGAGAAGGCGAGACGGATTCATGAAGAGGCGGAGTGTATAGACCAGGAGAACCCGGTCAAGAACGCCATGCTGAACTTGATGAACCGATTCCAGAGACAAATAATGCTGCAGAAATTCAAAGGAAAATGGGTAAAACACATATATTAATATCACGGTAAAATGATGAAACATATGAAGATAACGAACAGTATTCAAGATCAAAAGTCTATAAAACAAGACAAAATGGGACCTCCAAAATATAGGAGGTGGGATCAGGCGCCATGGGGAAGTAAGCAATCCCTACCATGATCCAAAGGCCGTATCACAAAATTTAAAATTTCACAGGCTAGAATAATGATATCAATTTAGACGCCTTCATCTGACGCTGGTAAAACAAAATGGATTGTTCGGAGGTTTGAAAGTTATTGTTTCAACAAACTGCCGTATTTAAAAAATCGTTTGAATTCAAATGCACAAAAATTACCATTTCACGAAAAATAAAAATAGTGTTGACTTGGGCTATTTTTATCCAGTTGGCTGAGAGAGTGCATCCAAACATTTGTTTTTAACAAAACATCTAAACATCAAGAACTGTATGTGTTAACTAAGAAGTACCTATGCTTATGTCATCATGCATTCTTGTTCTGCGTTTATTGTCACAGTGTGACTATCAAACAGTGGGATCAAAATTTGTGAAAAGAAAATATTTTAACTTAATCTGCTCTAATATCGAACTTGACTCTTTTCAACAAGAAGATATATCTGAAATAAATTTTATAAAAAATGTTTTTAAATAGACGATGGTCTTAAAGAATGATGGGATGTGTGAAAATTCAAACTGTCAAACTGTCAAACTGCAGAGATTGGGAATTGCCATTATGTGACCAAAAAAATTACTATTTACTTATAAATGTCTTCAGGAGGAACATGACCTTTAGCTGGAAAAATTGCTGTCAATGAATTTTTTTCGTATTTTTTATATTACTAATTAATATGTACTTAACATTTTAAAATGGTCCTTTCATGGGATTCCTTGACTTATTTAAAAGATATCGCCCCACAAATACCGCCCTGTTTAGAGTTTGTATGGAGTTTAGATACTTCATGTTTACGGGCCAATAACGGAGTCGATAATGCAAATTTTTACGCACAAACGATAAATACGATAGATAACACTATATTATAGGATTAAACATTCTCTTCTTTTAGAATGTATCGATGTGTAAACTCTGCCTTTTTACTCACAAACTCAATAAAAGTGCGAAGCGTTTAATTCTTGTTATTCCAATTACGAATTTTTAAAATTATTAAAATTATTTCTCTTTGAGGCCGCCATACAATCCGTTATTTTGTACGGCGTAGGAATACTTTATGCCGCAAAGAAACGTATACAAGATGAATATCGAAAAAAAACCAACTTAAATTGTCAAAACAATCAATAAAATAAACTTATAAAAACTCATTGAATGTTGTTTAAGTCAACAAATATCGTAAATACGCGTATTCTCCAGAATAATTCGTACTTGACCATGGCTATGTTGACATTAGATCTAACGACGTCATAGCGAAACTTGCAGACCGACGACGTCCTCGATTTACTCTGGTTCGTTCAAAGATTTAGGGAGAATATGGGATCTGTAGGATGTAAATATATGAATTTGATGCTGAAAAGGCAAGAGTCTGAGGTACGTTTCTTTTCCCTATCACAGCGATACCAACTGAGCTGATATGGAACGTCGAAAAAATGACATCATGATCAGCGATTTTTTTTAAAATTTACACTCGTAATCCAACAGTGACATAAACATAATACATGTATTCCCGTCTGTCAGTCCTGTTTATCTCCTTTTCATTCATTCATTTCTAGCTCACCTGAGCCGAAGGCTCAAGTGAGCTATTCTGATCAAAATTTGTCCGTCGTCTGTCGTCGTCGTTGTCGTCGTTGTCATTGTCATAAACTTTGCACATTTTCATCTTCTTCTCAAGAACCACTGGGCCAATTTCAACCAAACTTGGCACAAAGTATTCTTGGGTAAAGGGGATTCAAGTTTGTTGAAAAGAAGGGCCATGCCCTTTTCCAAGGGGAGATAATAATGAATTAGAGAAAAATTAATGGCGTTTTAAAAAAATCTTCTGCTCAATAACCACTGAGCCAGGAAAGATGAAACTCATGTGGAATCATCCTCAGATAGTGTAGATTCACGTTTGTTCAAATCATGACTCCCAGGGGTAGGGTGGGGCCAAAATGGCCGATCAAAGTTTTACATAGGAATATATAGGAAAAATCTTTAAAAATCTTCTTCTCCAGAACCACTGGGTCAGGAAAGATGAAATTCACGTGGCATCATCCTCCGGTAGTGTAGATTCAAGTTTGTTCAAATCATGACCCCTGGGGGTAGGGTGGGGCCAAAATGGCCGATCAAAGTTTTACATAGAAATATATTGCGAACATCTTTAAAAATATTTTTTTCAAAACCCACTGGGCCAGGAAAGATGAAATTCATGTGGCATTATCCTCAGTTAGTGTAGATTCACTTTTGTTCAAATCATGACCTCCGGGGTATAGGATGGGGCCAAAATGGACGATCAAAGTTTTACATAGGAATATATAGGAAAAATCTTTAAAAATCTTCTTCTCCAGAACCACTGGGCCAGGAAAGATGAAACTCATGTGGCATCATCCTCAGTTATTGAAGATTCAAATTTGTTCAAATCATGACCCCCGGGGGTAGGGTGGGGCCAAAATGGCCGATCAAATATTTACATAGGATTATATAGGAAAAATCTTTTAAAATCTTCTTCTCAAGAACCACTGGGCTAGGAAAGACGAAACTCATGTGACATCATCCTCAGGTAGTGTAGATTCAAGTTTGTTCAAATCATGACCCCTGGGGTAGGGTGGGGTCAAAATGGCCGATCAAAGTTTTACATAGGAATATGTAGGAAAAATCTTTAAAAAATCTTCTTCTGAAGAACCACTGGGCCAGCAAAGATGAAACTCATGTGGCATCATCCTCAGGAAGGGTATATTCAAGTTTATTTAAATCATGACCCCTGGGGATAGGGTGGGGCCAAAATGGCCGATCTAAGTTATACATAGGAATATATAGAAAAAATCTTCTTCTCAAGATCCATTTAGACAGGAAAGATGAAACTCATATGGAATCATCCCCAGGTAGTGTAGATTCAAGTTTGTTCAAATCATGACCCCCGGGAGTAGGGTGGGGCTAAATGGCCGATAAAAGTTTTACATAGTAATATATGGGGAAACCTTTTAATATCTTCTTTTCAAGTACATCAAAGCCATGCTTAGTGATATTTTTAAGAAATCATCATCAGGTAGTGTAGATCCTATTTTGTTCAAATCATGACCCCCTGGGTGTTAAAATTCAAGCCCCACAGTAAACTTTCAGTTCTGATCTGATATGTGCTCTTTCCTAGCCAATTGCTCAGATGAGCAATGTGGCCCCTGGGCCTCTTGTTTATTTCCAGTTTCTTGTAATCATAATTTAGCTAAAACGGAGTAGAAGTATCTGTTTTCATTGTTTTTACAACAGTCAAGAAAGTAGTTCTGATTGAAAAATTCATCGATGTGTAAATTTTTTCTTGAATTTGTTCTCGTCCAATCAAAACACAAGGAATCAATTAATAAAATTAAGATTGGAATTATTCTCAAATATTTCAGAATATTCCGTGTTTAAAGTATTTGAAAGCAATTGTTTTAATTTTATATAGTATTTGGGTGGGATAATTTCTGCATTTTTCAAGGTAGCTTCAACGACATTTGGAAAAAATTCTGTCAATAAATATTTCTAAATTTATGATTGAATGTCAGTCCTTCATCGTAATTATTTTCTACATAAATATCACATGGTGAAGCTTACCTCAATATCACACAGGACATCGTTGAATTAGACGTAAGCATAACAAGAGGCCCAGGGGCCACAGCGCTCACCTGAGCACATCAGCTTGGAAAATGCACATATCATGATTTGGACAAACTAAAATCTACACTACCTGAGGATAATTCTACATAAATATTACTAATCATGGCTTTGAAGTACTTTAAAAGAAGACTTTAAAAGGTTTCTCTATATATTCCTATGAGAATTTTTGGTCGGCCATTTTGGCCCCACCCTACCCCTGGGGGTCATAACTTGTACAAACATGAATCTACACTACCTGAGGATAATTCCACATGAGTTTCATCTTTCATGACATAGTGGATCTTGAGAAGAAGATTTTTAAAGATTTTTCCTATATATTCCTATGTAAAACTTTGATCGGCCATTGTGGCCCCTACCTACCCCTGGGAGTCATGATTTGAACAAACTTGAATCTACACTATCTGAGGATGATTCCACATGAGTTTCATCTTTCTTGGTTCAGTCGTTCTTGAGAGGAAGATTTTTAAAACAAGAGGCCCATGGACCTCATCGCTCACCTGAGAAGCTTTGACCATTCTGTTCTTTACCAGATTTCCCCCTCGTAATACATAATGCATATCCACCTTACCCCACTGATCATAATTTACTTATTTTAAAATCTACACTACCCAAGGGTCGTTCTTTGTCCACATAGGTTTCAGCTTTTCTGGCCCAGTGGTTCTTGAGAAGAAGATTTTCAAAGATTTTTCCTATATATTTCTATGTAAAACTTTGATTCCCCATTGTGGCCCCGCCCTTTCCCCAAGGGTCATGATTTGAATAATTTAGAATCTACACTACCCCAGGATGCTTCCACATAAGTTACAGCTTTTCTGGCCTAGTGGCTCTTGAGAAAAAGATTTTCACAGATTTTTCCTATATATTTCTATGTAAAACTTTGATTCCCCATTGTGGCCCCGCCCTTTCCCCAAGGGTCATGATTTGAACACTTTAGAATCTACACTATACCAGGATGCTTCCACATAAGTTTCAGCTTTTCTGGCCAAATGGCTCTTGAGAAGATTTTCACAGATTTTTCCTATATATTTCTTTGTAAAACTTTGATTCCCCATTGTGGCCCCGCCCTTCCACCAAGGGTCATGATTTGAATAATTTAGAATCTACACTACCCCAGGATGCTTTCACATAAGTTTCAGCTTTTCTGGCCTAGTGGCTCTTGAGAAGAAGATTTTCACAGATTACGTATAGATATTTTTAGTATACGAGCGAGTTGTAAACGACAAAGTAATGGAAAACGACAACGAATCATTAATAAGTTTAACAATAGGGTTGACTCTGATTATTTCAATTTCGATTTTTCTAAGTTATGAGTTCGAATTGGATTCTATACGAAACAAGGATCTACAGGATATATTAAGTGAAATATATTCAATGAGAAACAATTTTCAAAAGGATTTACTTGATATGAATAGTAAATTACAGACAACAAGAAACGATTTAGATGAGAAAATACGTGATACAAAGAGTGAATTACAGACAACAAGAGATATATTTGGTAAGGAAATACGTGATGCAAAGAGTGAAATACATATAACAAGAGACAATTTGGGTAAGGAAATACGTGATATAATGAGTGAATTACAGACGACAAGAGACAATTTTGGTAAGGAAATACTTAAGACAAGAGTGAAATAGGGGTAGCAAGGAACAATCTTCATGATATGGTAAAAGAAATAAAGAATGACTTGCAAGCAATGAGGAACAATCTTGATGAGGACATGCGTGAAATAAAGACCCACTTTAACGAAGAAACAAATGAGATAAAATATGAACTTGAGACAATCGGGAACACTGCTGTTGAGAAAATCAATACCATAAATATTAAAATGGGGGTTATCAAAAAAGAATTGGAATCCATTCTTGAAACACATGCGTATTTTGGATCCTTACTTTCGGTTCAGACAACAAAGGGTTTATTTGTCGACGAGCTGTTAGGAACAGAACTCCATAAAGGTATGATGGATTATTTAAGTTTGAATATTCAAAGTAGTTTTTAACACGAGAAAGAACTATACACGTCTAGTGTAATCCTAGAATAGTCAATTATCTAAAACGTCATGTCAACAATATTGCAATATCGACCATGTTAAAGAATACTAGAGCATAATTAGATATAATTAATTCCTTAAAAGATTTAATTTTAATGCTACAGCATTTTTTTTAACTTAAGTATGCAGAGGCATTCCATAATGATACAAAAAATATCTAAAGATTTTCATTTATTAAATCATTTTGTCAAGAACAATCCTCGAAATCTTAATATTTCCTTACCCATCTTTAATAAGAAAATAAAGCATAGAACTTTTTGTTTATTTTTTCAGGCGTATACATACATGTACATTTAAAGATCAAACCTATTGGACAAACCTTTAAAAAATACTATAACTTGAGTATACAGAGACACATTCCATAATGTTAGGGAAGTCGTTTAATGTCAGCATTTCGTTACTTTTATAGTTGTTTTTATAAAATATCCCTATTAGACAGAAATAAAAGGTTTTTTTTCGAAACCGATCACTGGTTCTGGGTTTTTTATTATTAAAAATACTTATTAAGCAGCACCCAAAGGATATTAATTAAAACTCGTGTTTTATCGCCTTGAATCTAGATTCTACAGAGTTCAATTTTTCATCGCTACATAGAACTGTCTACATGTCAGAAAACAAGAAAATTCTCAGCAATACCAACTTTCCATTAGCGGTGTTAGGATCTGGAGAAGAATCTTTACAGCGGTACGAGGGAGCTAGAACTGATAAAAGAATAACTGAGTCGGACGACTTCAGAATGAAATTTATCGTGCGGTACGATATCAAAAAGACATGCAGAAGATCTGAATTTATATTTGATGTGACATTCTGTGATGATGAATTTGATATGTTTTATTACGGAGGCTATTTACCGCATTGTCTAAGTATGTATGCCACATGTGATGCAAAATATGTGTACTTAAAGTTTGAAAATCAACAATTGTTAAAGGAAACTTTATTATATCCTTGCAGTGAGGATAGTACGTTCACGTTTGGATTTGAAGTCATCGTTAATGGTGTGTACGGCTATGTAACCTTTAATGATTTACTAAGTGGAAGGGAACTTTATACTTTCAACTCATTTAATTTCTCGGTGCCAATGATTCCAATGTTTGGTGTCTTTAACCTAGAGATTGCTGAATGCATGATCATGTTGATTTAGTATTAGACATAAATGGCAAGGATGGTTTGATAAGAAAATATCTTCATTTTCTTCTCTTTTAACTGATTGATTTATACATGGTTTTAAATCGGACACATTCACTTCATATTTATATATTTTACTTAGAAAGACTTTAATTGTAATTTACCATCGAAGTTTTATGAGAAACAATCTTACTTCAATTTTTCATTCGTAAACTTCTCTTACCTATGCAGTAATATACTTTCATCATCTGCAGACGGGGTTTATATCTCTCTGTTGATTCGATTCACAATAGCATGCTGTACGTATGAACAATTTAATAAATTAGGTTAGTAATCCATAAATAACTCGATGAAACAAGAAAATCAGCAGTTTCGTTTATAGTCTTCAATTCATAAGTTTTATGGTTGATACAATGTTCTTGTCGGCAAATATAATTCATCATTTAGTCAATCTCCATATATTTCCTTAGAAATTAGAAATTTAAAGAGCAAGGGCCACTTTGGACCTCAGAATTTCTAAAATGTGAAAACCGCTCAGTTTAGATGGGAAACTCATCACTTGGAGTGCTGGTGCCTAAGATTCAAAAGATAACCTGAAGTCAACAATAAAGTTTTAACCTGAAGAAATAACCGATTTGAAGAAAGAAATCACTCAAATAACAAGCAATTCAGATGAAAAAATGCATAATACAAGGAATTATTTACAGGCAAAAAGTAAAGATTTGCGTTCATTTCTTGAAAATATTGCATTTTGTTCTTCGTTACTTTCGGTTCGGACCACAAAAAGCTAAATTATCCATGACTTGTGGCAAAGAGAGCTTAATTCATGCATATACTGTACAGCAGGAAATAAATTTAATTTTCGCTATATTCGCGGAAAAAGAAATTCCGTGAATTCAACATACAGTAAATAACTCTTTGAAAGTTTTATGAGGATAAATTGAAATTGTATTATTTTTTGTGATTAACTGTAGACTGTCTTTATAATTATGCGAGTGTATGGATCAATTATAAAATGTAGTTGTCGGTGTTTAAAAAGTTTTTAAATTGTTTAATTTTTTTTAGCTAAGGATTGCCATCTAATAGACGAACGATGTTATCAATTGATAAAACATGCTTGTTTAATTTCACCCGTGCGTATCATTCAGTCATTATGTTTATTCGAGGCATTTACGTAGTAATATGTTTTACGGTGTGAACGTTGGGGCGAGCGCAGTTGTACTATCAAAAGCACTCTAAAATTTGATCAGCCACTTCAAACATCAAGCCGCACGAGACATCTCGACCAGCTGTGACGTCACACGACGTCACGGAGCTCGTCGGAGCTTACGGAGACAGCCGAGCGTCTGTTTAAAACTATTAAACCTAGTGCAATTTTGGTTGAAAAACATTGTAGAGTTATTTTTTGTTTCTTTGAAAGATTTCTACAAACTAATAGTCTTTTATGCTTTACGTTATTATTTATTTATTTATTTGCGCAAAGGACAATAGGTAGTGCAGGATTTCGGGGAATGTTTCACAGAGAAATTTGTTTGACGTATGTACCGATTTCAATTCGAATTTCCTTTGTTCTTACACATTAGTCTATTGAGCTCGCTTTTAATGTTCAATTTATTGCCATATTTCTTCTATTTTATACTAGTTTAAATCTCATAAAATTAGAAAAGTAATTTTCTTATTAAGATATTTCATCATAATATTATTTACGCTAAACATGAGAGAAACTTGTACTGCCCTATAAAGTGCTTGGGTTGTAAAACTATTGTTAAACATGAGAACACTGTTTACGTGATTGTCAAATGTATAAGGAATTTAGAAAAAATCGTCTCATCCTTGCCGGGTATACATTACACTTAACTTAATATTCAAGGTTACGCATATACAGGTGTGTTTCTGAGCTAAACTGATCTCCAGCATTAAGCCTGTAAGTGACGGAACTATGGTAAATAGAATTTTAGTTAGCGCATTGCTTATTCTGACAGTTTCAATTTTCTTAGGTAATGTAGGTGTTATTTTTAATTATATAGATTCATTCAAAGACAATTTTAGTAAGGAAATAAGTGAGACAAAGAGTGAAATAGTAGTAGCAAGGAATAATCTTCAGGATATGATAAAGGAAATAAAGAATGACTTTGAAGCAACGAGGAACACTTTTGATGGGGTCATGCATGAAATTAAAAACCATTTAAAGGAAGAAACAAATGAGATAAAATATGAACTAAAGACAATCGGGAAAGATGCTGCTGAGAATATACATAACGTGAAAACTAAAATGGAGACTATCAAAAAAGAAGTGGAATCCATTCTTCAAACCACTGCGTATTTTGGATCTTTACTTTCGGTTCAGACAACAAAGGGTCTATTTGTAGACGAGTTGCTGGAAACAGAACTGCATAAAGGTATTATCAATTATCTTTAGCTTTAATATTTTAAGTGGTTTTAACACGAGAACTATCTATACTCGTGTGGTATAATCCAAACAATGATAAATGATTTTAAAATGTAAACACTACTGCAATGTTGGCATAAGGTATACTAGTCTAAGAAAATATAATAACATGTAATTCCTTAAAGATTATTTTTGATGAAATTTTAATGCTGATTTCTATCAACTTTTAAAAGTGTGCAGAGACACATTTCATATTGTTACACGAATTACCTAAAGCTTTTCATTTTATAATCATGTCAATTGAATAACAATCATTGTGCTTTTGATACTTTCTTACCCATATTTAAAGAGACAGCAGTGACGCACAAAGGGGAAAATTGACAAACGTAGTATCTTTGTTGAACCTGAGTATTTTCAATCCCTAAAACTATTTTTTTTTCCAGAAAATCTCAGGTTTCAGAACCTAACAAATCTATTTTTATGGAAAAATAAAGTTTAAATAATTTCAATGTGCCCCATAACGAAAATATTGCTTTACTTCTTACTCCTCCCCCATTGTACGCATGCGCAAAAAATGTAATAAGTAACCATATTTATACCATAACAGGTCTGGACGATTTCTAAATATGGAAGTCAAGAAAGATTACCGTAAATTGCTATAAATAAACAGGATAAACAAGGCACCTATTTTTCTGACCAATCAGATAACGGCATTTAGGCAAACCCATAGAAAATAAAAATAAATAAAGCACTTGGTATTAAACTATTTTGCTCATAAGATTTGTTTAAAACAATATTTTTTGAAAACTTGAAGCAAATTTAGGGATTATACAGCATATATTGCAAATCTACCGAGGACAAACACAACGTGAACGCCTAGAATAAATTCTAAGTGGAATTAACATCCATAAATACGAGGTTGCGATCCCCAAAAATTTAACCTTTGTTAGAAATGTGATTTAATTACAGCAAAATTTCAATTTAAGAGTCTGGCATTAAAATATTTTCGTATGGATATATATTAAGATAGTTTAATTATTTCTTGAGTGTTTATTAAAAAATCGCCAGTCTCTGGTATGCATGTTAAGTCATAGTGAAAAAGCATTAATCTATGAACACCCCATTCGCTCTACCTTTTACACCTTGTTTTGTGTCACATTTAAAGTGTACATAACATGGTTTTCAGCGATCATGAAACTCGTGATACTTTAAGACTACATGTAGTCTAAGCGGTGAACATGTGTATAAAGAACTCTTATACCCATGAAAACAAAGTGATATCGATGCAAATCGGACAGCTAAGCAGAATTATTTTTACCGACATAGCGTATGTTCTGCAAGTATTATAATTGATAATAACTTGACGGTGTAATCTATTCTTCCGTAAGAAATGAATTTGTTATAAACGTGCATTTTTTTCAAGATCAAAATGTCAAGTTTGTTCACGGTAAATATGAGGGGAATACCTCATTCTTCCAAACTTGATAATTTAATTCTAAAGATTTTTTGGACAAAAAAATCTTTTCAAAGAAAAAAACAACTCTTTTTTGGATTATGTTTTGGGGTGTGAAAAATGCTTATCGTTCTTGACTTCCATATTTGGAAATCGTCCAGACCTGCATAACACCTGAGACACTGGACACCTGATCACTCCTTCAGAATTTCCAAGGTCACATGTTTATTTTCTTTACACATATTCTATTTGAAGTTTGAGAAAACCCATCACTGGTTTCTTTCATTTTTTATCAAAAAGAATTATTAAGCATCCAAGAATCTTTTTTTTTTAAAATCCTTTTTATCCGCTTATATTTAGATTTTACAAAGTTCAATTTATCATCGCTACATAGAACAACTTACATGTCAAAAAACAAGAAAATTCTCAGCAATATCAACTTTCCATTTGCGGTGTCAGGATCAAGGGAAGGATCCCTAAAGAGGTACGAGGGAGCTAAAGCTGATAAAAGAATATCGGAGAAGGACGAATTCAGAATGAAATTTATCGTGCGGTACGATATCAAAAAGACATGCAGAGGATCTATAGTTATATTTGATGTGACATTCTTTGATGAGGAATTTGATATGTTTTATTACGGTGGCTATTTACCGCATTGTCCTAGTATGTATGCCGCGTGTGATACAAAATCTGTATACCTAAAGTTTGAGAATCAACAACTGTTAAAGAAAACTTTATTATCTCCTTGCACTGAGGGGAGTACGTTCACATTTGGATTTGAAGTAATCGTTAGTGGTGTGTACGGTTATGTAACTTTTAACGATCTACTGAGTGGAAGGGAACTTTATACTTTCAACTCTGTCAACTTCTCAGTGCCACTGATTCCAATGTTTGGAGTCTTTAACCCTGAGCTTGTTGAATGTATGATCATGTTAATTTAGTGTTAAATGAATTGGTGATGAAGTATGACTGTGAAAATATCTTATTTTTCTTCTTCTGTTTTAAAGGATGGTTGTATTCATGGTTTTGAACAAAAAATAAATTCATTTAAGGATATCCGATCCTCAGCCAGGAAGGATAACTCCAAAAATTAACATTTAATTTGAAATGCATGAAAATGAAATTTTTTCTTGCAACAATTTTCATTTTATTCTTCTTTACAAGATTCAAGGTCTTTGGAAGTCTTAGAAAAGGTCGTATAAAAGTTGACATTTGTACCCAATAAAAGTAGTAAAAATTAATACAGTTTTAGAGAAATAAGATTTTCTTGAATCCAGCCTTAGATACCAATGCTTATTAGTATGATATGACATGAAAAGTGATTTATGGTGTCTTGCAATGATAGCGAAAGCCTTTTACACTATGTATTTTAGAATAAATGACGGAAATAGAAGACAAAAAATACCAAATAAGTATAAAAATCATGACAATTTCTCTGAATGCCTGGGTACCTATCTGTTACGTGGTTGAGTCAGGCTATCTCCAAATGACACTCAAGACAGTTCCAATTAACGAAATTTATTTACAAAATGAAGGAAAAAAAATATTTACATAATCACGCTAATATTCACACGCACTTGCACACCTCTCTTTCACATATAATTGTACGGGAAAAAAATCAATAAACCTTATAACTTGACAGACAGACTGACAGACTAAAGGTTCCTTTATAAAACTATCTCAGATAATGATTTATTTTGTTGCCCTGTAATATTCGCTTGCACATTTCTTTATATCTAGATTTGCCACAATCACGAGCTCTAAGTTCTAGTTCCTTTCAGATCAACTCTAAACACCAAAAGTTTCAGCTGAGGTTCATCAATCGTCCGATCGCTTCTGGGGATGTGATCCCGGAACTTGTGGAAAGGCGATGATAACCCTCAGAAAGCTTGACTGTATTGTCTTATCTGGATCGTAAACTCACTCATCTACGTCCTCGTACTTCACCAACGTCATAACGCTACAATTTACAGGACTCATAAGTTTTCTAATAAGGCAACATTAAATACTAAGTAATGGCAACACTTAATGATGAAATATTTAGATAAAGTATAAATGAAATATGTCTGTCTAAATAGTTCAACAAGATATTATAAAAAGCATACATTGTATTGTAATTTCAAAACAATATGGCCACCACTTCCGGCTGTCACTTCCGCCCAATACATTTAAAGAATTTGCCAAAAAACATCGAGCACAAAAATACCCTAAAATCTTGAAAATAAGACGGATTTAATAATAAGCCGGTTTTGAAAATAAGCCCCCTATTTCTTGCATTAAAAATTACTCGAAAATAAGCCAATTTTGAAAATAAGCCGGTCATGACAATGCCATTTAGGAAAAATGTTAAACGTTTGACGATTGTCTCGTCTTAAAAATTCGACGATTAAAAACTGACAATTTTTTTACTGTGCAATATAAAACTGAGTTATCTTTCTTTAATTCGTTTAACCTTTACCAATTTCTGCATAGGACTGTAGCTACTTGAAATTATGAAACAATAATTATCTCATCCAGACCTGTACAAGCTAACGATGTGTTTAAAGTTGTTATAATTAAAAAAGTAAACGGATAAAAAAGTTTTTGTTTGTAAAGCATTTAACTGTCAGGTAACACTGCCCGAGGCAAGAAACCTGCTGATCAGCAGGGCTTGGTAGTAATTACATTTCAATGTACCGTATAATTGAGTTGTCTTAATATGTGTTTGTTTGACTTCTTTATCAAGTGATTCAATTGCAAGTGGATATCTTATATATTATTTTTACTTTTTAAAAACAAGTTTATATTTCATGTAAATTTATATGCTGTATACAATGAAATTATCTTTTCGGGATCGACATTCTCAAAATATAAAGTAGACGATTACACCAACGTACACCGGGGGACGCCAATGATTAAAAAAATTACGAGAGAAAACTTTGACGAGCTACAGTCATTCGTTAATGTTTTTTTCTTGTCAAACTTTTCACTTTTACAATATTTTTTTCTACACGCAAGATACTGAACAAAGTGTTATTAATATCATTTTATTTTATATTATATTCAAGTTGTTTTAATTTTAGATCGAACAAGTAGTTCCCATTCTATCGATTACATGTTATTCAATGATTATATGGAAAATAAACCTTGATTGTGCTCTCTACTCTTACCAGTTTTTTGCATTGATAATAAGCCGGAATTTGAAAATAGGCCGGTTTTGAAAATAAGCCCCCACTTTCTTACCAAAACTTAAAATAAGCCGCGGCTTATTTTCAAGATTTTAGGGTATACCTAAAGAAACACTCAAAAGTGACAAAAATAAAGTCATACAATATTATATCGACAGTAAAAGAACTGGGTATTTAAACTCTCGCTACCGATACACTGACAGCTCACACAGGTAAGTTAGACAAGTGAATGTAAGCCAAGGTTATATTTAGGTCACTCGATAAACAAGAATACTTACAAAATACACTCTTAGAATAAATTCAAAAATACAAAATATACACGCCACGGTCTGCCCTCCGTGCCTTTTGCTACTAGTTAGGTTCTGTACGTTGCATACTGCAAAATATACCACCCCTGCAGTAAACTCGACTGCCCTCTAATATACGTGTTACTCACAATCCAGCTCGGCCGGAAATTGTCCCAGCCAATTTAAATCACGTGACCTTTACAACGACAAAGAACTATGGGAAATCATTGTTACAGGCCGTAATGCTAACCTGATACACAAGTGATTGTCACACTATCGTTTTTAAGTCTAAAATATATATTTTGATGAATTTGCAATTACAAAATGCATTGCTGATATTCCAGTTCGCTTTTTCTGCAAAAATATTGGAGATCTTACAATTTTCCCTCACTCACTCACTCACTCAATCCTCTCTGCGCCGTCAGGTGCTTGAGGCGGCTACAAGGTATTTCCACCTGGCTCGGTCTTCAGCTGCTCGTGGTGCTGTCTCCATGGATAGACCTCTGGTCTTCAAGTCTTTCAGGACAGGGCAACACTGGGCAGTGAGTTGGAAGGCATGCACAGGACATGACCAAGCCATCGCCAGCGTCTTATTTGGATGGTCTGTGATATTGAAGACATCCCAGGTCTTTCCAGTAGATCTTCATTGGTGATGGTGTTAGGCCAGAAGATCTTAAGGCCAAGATCTAGTAAATAGCTTGAGACTACTTTTTTGGTGCTAGATCCATTATGACGTCATAATCAATTTCAACTTTCTTTTTCCCGTACTTTACGACTTTAGCAGAATTATGCAGAAAATGGGGTATTTTCAGGACATTCAATTTGAAATCATATGAAAAGTAAACCGGATACCTATATTAAATTTGATATTGATTTAAAGAAGAGGCCATGAACATACTAATTACCGTTTCCTGAGAGACTGTAGGCAATCTGGATACATTTCCTTTGTCGAATATGAGAAAAACTTCCATATTCATGACTGGAATTCTTAATTTTTCATTGAAAATGACAGTTTTTCATCTTGTTTATCTGCAAATTATGCCCCGAAACTCCTTAATTGACTAAGCTAAAGTTGTAAAGCATCAATAAAGGAATTTATTTCTCAAGTTTAATAAATCTGTAGGCACCTTTCATTTACTAGATCTTGACCTTAAGGATGCGTTCTTCAGCTGCTCGTGGTGCTGTCTCCATGGATAGACCTCTGGTCTTCAGGTCTTTCAGGACAGTTCTTCTCCACGTCTCCTTTGGCCGGCCCCTGCTTCTTTTTCCCTGGGGTGTCCATCTAAGGGCAACCCTGGGCAGTGAGTTGGGATGACCAAGCCATCGCCAGCGTCTTATTTGGATGGTCTGTGATATTGAAGACATCCCAGTTCTTTCCCGTATATCTTCATTGGTGATGGTGTTAGGCCAGAAGATCTTAAGGATGCGTCTGAGGGACTTGGTTTGGAAGACTTCTAGTTTTCTTTCAATCGCCAGGGATGTTTTCCAGCATTCTGATCCATACAAGAGGACACTGAGGACATTGCTGTTGAAGATCCTGATCTTGGTGTTGATGTTGAGTGATGAGGATCTCCGTATGGGTTTCAACATTGCAAAAGCCTGATTTGCCTTACTAATCCTGGTGTCAACGTCCTTGTCGCAGTCGCCCGTTGTGGTGACCTTGCTATCGAGGTATGTGAACTCCTCAACATCCATATATATTCCCTATATAATGTAATTTGATTGACTTTGATCTTTAACTTTTAAGAAATACTGTGGATAAAATTAAATAACTTTGTGGATTCACAGATACCTTTATGAGTATTTTTGATTACTTAACTGCTAATTTTATAAACCTGAGGATCGGACTACCTTAAACAAGTTGAAAATATACTGGCATTGCCATCTACCACGGATGATTCCTGCGGATGATTCAGACACCGGTATAGATAAAAACAAGTGAGTTAAATGATAACACGTGCTAATTAAGCAGATTATAAAACCTCTGATAAGTTTTTGTAAGATTTAAATATTGATTAATTCATTTCTAAAAATGCATAACTTTTTGGCATGGCTAGAATTTTTAAAAGTATTGTTTGGATGAACAATTTGGTTTTTCAATTGGTTGAAAATGTTTTGCTTAAATTGTGAATTGAAAAACTATAGTTGAAAAAAGAAAGAAAGGAAGTAACACGATATTATTTTTAAAAAATGTTTGCTTGATATCATCTCAAAATACTGGTTTAATCGATTCGAATAAGAAACTACTATTTTATATTCATTTTGAAGACAGGAGGGCATATTGCTTTGCTACTGTCGGTCGATCTGTCGTTCCACTAAGTACTGTTCACTTTCTTCACAACCGTTGCCCATACTTATATGAAATTTGGTATATTAATATATCAGATAAATATCTAATTGAAGTTCTGTTTTCCGTACGATTGTGCCATTTTTGACAGAGTTATGCCCCTTGGACTTTGTAAAATTTTAATCTGGGTGGAAGGGGGCTTACATGTTTTACAAACCTCTCTTGTCATTTCAAATTCTTATAAGACAGTAAACCTTTATTCTTTAAAGATGAAACATGTAAGAATTTGATCCATTTCACAATTATGATAAAAGAATTATAGATTGAACAGTGAATATAAATGAATTTATTATTAACCCATCCCCTACTGATACTACGTCCCTGCTAATATTGTATATTTGGTAATAATAACTTTTAATTCATTTCATAATTTCTACATCATCATTTTTATATTTATTCTAAACTTAGGTGGGTGCTGATTCAAATTCCCTTTTCGAATAAATTCACCTTAGAGCTTATTAAGGCGAAATGGGAACAAACCTTAAATATCACTTAAACGGAATGAACATCCACCCTAGCGTCACGCGCCAGACACCTGGGTACATTCAATTAAGTTTACAGGTAAACTTTTCAATACGTTACTTCGCGACTCTAGAGCAGACGCTCTAACCGCTGCGCCACGCGGGCGACATCAGTTAAAGATATGAATGTTAGATTACAGTGCTTTAATTAGATTTAAGGGGAGCATGGGTTTTCAGAGACGATTCAGAGCATTTGCTTAGTGATGTTTTGAAGAATTTGGAAGGGAGACTTACCTTTAGCGATCAAAGTTTATGCCATAAAGAGCTACATGTATTTAGCAGGAATGTGATGAGCCAAAATATTAAACTTTCAAGATTTAAAAGATATAATTATAGTTATCATACCTATACTGTTTAACTCTCTATAGAATAAATAGAAATAAATTATTAGAATGTTTTGCTTAGAATGAACTCATTCCTCCATCTGAGGAAGACTCCTTGCAAAAGGATAAAACCTATGTATTTTAACTAATCAAAATGCTCAGTTTGAGAAAGCACTAATGACCTAAAAATAATTTTTTTTGGGTTATAAGCAATATAACCATGGCGTAAGATATGCCAAGATCATACAAGAATTATTTCCCAAAAATTATTTTTGATAAAATACTTAATTCTTTTTTAATCAAGGGAAATTCGGCACTTCTGTGTCTACTAGCAAATTACTATAAAACATTCGCATTATTAATGCATAACCATGTGTAAAAAAGGTAATAAGTGCCTACATAACTTGTCAAGGACCCTAAAATTTTTGGAATTATAGAATAACTTTCTTTTCAATCGAAATAAGCGAATATTGGTGGAGGCATTTGTATCATTAACGGTCACAGACTGAAATTTACCGGAGACGTATCAGCAGAGCCAGCTGTAAAAGAAAAGAGTGTTTGTGTTTGTTAATTCAGAATTAATCAATTACGCTAGGTAGTAAGTACTCATGTCAGTCATATGTGTGTGGAAACAAGTCTATTACATTTCAGCTGTTTACATACTTTCCCCCTACAGTGTACATTTGATGTATCTTAATTAACACCTATTTAATGTTTTGTACAAAAACAATTTAAAAATGTGTTTTACAAAATATTAACTTTAAAATAAATGTTACGATAAATCAAAGAACATAATTCACTTCTTATTATATTTGGCCCTGAGAATTTCCCCAAATTTAAGTTTCAACTGAATCAAAACTTTATAGTGGAAATAAATGTTGGGTATGTGCTTTCTTAAAATATAGACCAAACTTTTTAGAATGTGTCCCGTTTTACTATTTTATGGCGGTCAAAACATGCATGGAATGCGTATTTCCGGAAAAATCGTAAAAAAAAAACTACTTAAAAGCCATTTTCAATAGGTCCGCATCATAACACCACTTTCAAATTTTCTCAGTTGAAACATTGATTTAAAAGCATTCTTTATGCAAAAAATTACGATGGTGTTATTTTGCGGACTATGTTTATTTTTTATAGATGTTTTCATTTTTACACCACCAAAACCCATGAATGAGACAGAATGTTGCTATAACACGTTTTATAACTCGCCAGGTATCGCTGAAAAAATCTTAATTTTATAGGATGAAGTCTTCACATCAATATTATGAACATCAAGTAATGTTATTTCATATATTTAGTTGCAATGCTTTTGACTATAAAGTCTTATCGATAAAATAAGAAAAGAAATACATGTACGTCATTTTTAAAAATAATGACGTCACAATGGGGTGTAATTATTTGATAAGATGAAGATCTATAATGTTAGTCCTTTGTGCAATATAATATGAAGCATAAAAAATACAACGTATATACTTATCGTGATAACAAAATGTAATAGGATAGACAATTTTAAGATACTTTTAATTGTCAAGAATCACAAAATCTGCATGTGTTCCAAGAAAGCATTGCCTATTTGGCGTGCATCTGCAAAACTTAAATCCATATTTTGACACGCTTTTCAAATATTTGCTAAGAAATTACAGGTATTTATCGAAAATTATCAGCGTAATGACCCAATCGTAACTACTCGGCCATTTCCGTAACCACAAATAACTTTTTATCGGTTACGGAAAAGGGCGAGTGTGATCCGATTGCTCAATGACCCTGACTAAGTGCCGAGCATAAGACAAAATTTGCAGCTCTCCACCGGCTAGTAGTGGTGTCTCCATATGAGTGAAATATTCTCCAAAAGGACATTAAACTACAAGTTTACAATCAATCAACCAATCAATCAATCGATTGTCTCTATAGGTACATGTACTTGTAATGAGATATCTGTGTAAAAGTGTTAAGTTTCGAAAGGGCTCGTATATGTCCTTAACTTGTATTATATTCTCAGTTAACGTTAATTATATATTTTTTCATGTCAAAATTTATTTTAATTCATTCATTCTACCCTCTACCTTCTAAATAAATGGTGAAGTTTTACTTGATGTTTTATTTTAACGATAAACATAATGATACTCTTCCTACCTCAACTTTTTACTTCTCTCTCTCTCGCTCTCTCTCTCTCTTAACTTTTTTGTTATGTAAAAATAATATACGCATAATTATCATTGAACTGAATGTTCAGCTATATTTTGCTTATCAATGATTATTAGTGCTTCGGACTTAAACACGTGTTTTTATGACAAAGTGACTTAAATATTTCAAATAATGTTATTGTTCTCACCTCATTATATATGTCCGCCATAGAACATGTAAACTATATCAATTTTATTATATATCTGATATGACCCACCCCCTCCCCTTAAAAATACATTTTAGTGATCTGTCTTCCGAGGGGGCTTCATCTTGTTCAATTCTTTTGATTTAATTTTCAAACGCGCCAAACTGATAAAGCATACAACCAAAAATGATGAGGGGGGGGGGGGATGCAACGTTCAAGAATACCTTGTAAAATACACTGTGCAAAAGATATATAGGAAGGAAATAGGTTCAAAGTTTGTTTTGTTTTATGTTTTTAATCTGTTCCATGGAAGTTGCTGTTTCCCATTATACAAAATAAATAATGAATAACTGTCAGATTTTTTTCAATTTATGACAATGATCAATCGATTGGCTTGCGTGATAATTTTATGCATAATCGCCTTCGGTTATTCCTTAAATAAACCGTGTGGTACATGTACCTTTCTCTCCTTGTTTACTACAGGGTGAATTAATGTACAAATATATAGCTCATCTATGTACCAACCGATATACCTACACATCTCAAATTTTTTTGTGAAATTTCACCTCTCGTATACAACGTCATGAAGAAGAACGATAACACAAAACCTTGACATTGTGAAAATGTGAAGGTTATATGTAACACGTGTAAATTATCGTTGGAAATTCGGTCTGTTCAATACGCGTATCACGTAGATGATAGTAACATATCTGCATGTATTAGAACAAAACTCTACATTTTTTTTCAGAAAACCTGACATAATTATGATAACATGAATTTACTTCGAATTCGCTGTTGGAATATTGTTTTTAAAAATAAAATAAGAAAGACAAGAAGGCCAAAAGCCGGCGAGCCACACCGACATGCACACTAAGTAGTAACTGCAGAATGTAGTTTTATGGTGACGGTGGTCCATTCCATTTTTTTCCCCAGACCAGTGAGCATAGGTCTTCAGCTACATGCACACTAAATCATTTTCTATAACAACGGCAATTATAATCATTTTAGTCGTTTACAAATTTGGTCAGGCACGTAGCATCGTTTTTGAAAGTGGGGGGGGGGACCAGAGAAAAA
>PRKT01000383.1:226148-238922 GCA_003671525.1 Saccostrea glomerata | reverse complement strand
ACCTGTACAGGTCCTGCGGCTTGTTCTTGTTCACCCATTCCGAATAAAAATTTCAGGCTACTGAGAATGGAGTCTGGATCCAATATGGCGGTTGTTCGAAGCACGTGTTGAAAAATAAATTCAAAGTTTGTCTATAAAAACTCACAGTAGTTCATGGAGCATCACTTTCGGGGACGACCGGTAACATTAACAACAAGTTTGCACCGCTGCCACCATGTTGACATGCCTATCAGGGCTAATCATTAATGAAACATGACTTCTTAGATGAACACGTTTATTTAAGTATGGCGTCTAAACGTAACAACAAATACAAGCATCCCGAGCCCGATCATAATACATCAACACTTCTGATCGTAAACTAATATAATCTTCCTGGAAAATATAAGCCTGGAAAAAGGACGGTGTGGGTTTCTTTGGTCAAAAAATTACATGTACATATCCTTTAGAAATATCAAAATTTGCCGAAATTCGCCGAAAGGAGCAAGACAAAATTAGTCCAGATGACGATTTTTATTTATTTATTTTTTTTTTTTTTGATCAAAACAACAAATGATTAAGGTAGAGTAGAGATAATTTTGTGCTGAATCGCTGTGCGAGTGTCCAAAGTCAGTTATACGTTGTTGAAAAGTAAAATTACTCGCAACGGTAGAATTGAAATTCAACGAGCAAAATTATTGACTGAGGATCAGTCTTCTTCATCGTTGCTCAATCTTCAATGTTGTGTTTTGAAATCAGTTGTTTATAAAATTTTAAACTCATATTAACAAGATCAGTTTCAATAAAAATTTATCAATACGATGATATCTCGTTATTTTAAGAAAAGTGTATTGAGGCAGATGGAGAAAAGATGGAGAAGCAATAACGTTGCCATTTAGCAATTTAAAGGGCGACATATAGAGCAGAGTCATCCACTAACGATGAAATAGTAAAATGTTTAAAGAATCAAGTTGATTTTTTCAACATTTACAAGTACAATTTTTTTTTAATATTTAAAGTTCTTTAAAATATTGTAGCGGTATGAATCTCATGGCATCAGTCCGCGAACACATGAAAACTCTCCAAATGCACAACTTTCCTCTAAATACGATTTTTTTTACAAAATCAAATCCAAACATACCAATTGATTCATAGATTTGCTATTAATTATGGAAAATTAATCTAGTAAGTATCGTATGCTATATCAATGTAGAACAAAAAATACCGCGTTACGTTTGTGAATGAAATTTAATGAACGTTCAATATGAAAAATGCATACTAGCTGGATTTATTTTGAAATATCCTGTATCCCATTCTTGTTTATGACGCCGCATAAATCAACGTCAAAATATCGCAACGTTAACGTAAACAATGCTATCTTTACAGCTATGTAAAACATAAATAAAGCTCTGTATAGGTATATATTGATAATTTCATAAAAATATACACTCTTTAGAAGAACTTAGAGGAATATTATTAATTTTGACACGGGGCCGAATTTTGCGACAAGTGAACCAGGTTCTTTGGGGAAAACAAAGTTGACATTAACTGCCCTCCATAAACATAATTTTATTTTACAATTAAATGGCTGTTTATCAACATATCATTTCTGTTGTGCTTTTTGGAATTATTTTGATTCTTTATGAAGAAATAAGTTACATGAAAAAGGAATTAAAGGCAACCGAAAACACTTTACTGGAAGAATTAAGTGAAATAAAGATTGATTTAACGAGGCCGAGTCTAATTATTTCTGCCCTAGGGGTTTTGATAATTTTTTTATAATTAATTTTTACTGTTATATTTATTGTTTTAGGATAAAACAATTCGAATGTTCACTAACCCGATTTCTTAGTGGGCCATCTTAAATTTTGTCAAACTTTACTTTTGGACCCTATGGGAATTTGTTGGGAAATCACCAAATTATTAAATATTTTCCATATTTTTTGGTACTTCTGCCCTAGGGATTTCTCTTTCATTCAAGTAAATGAAACTAAATGTAAAAACTAAAAAAATCACCAAATTGTGAAATTTCAAAAAAGTCGATCTCCATTGGTCTAGGTAGTAATTACTAAGTTCATTTTTTTCGAAGCCATATACCTCTAAAATTGCCATATTACGGTATAGATACATATCTTTGCTGATGAATTATCGGTGCATACACTTTTTTTTCGGCATAAATAGCAATTTTTAGATTGCTAGTATGTTTTTTGGAAAGTTATGTCATCAATTTTTAGTATAAGATCCATGAACGTCTTGAACATACAAGCGAGTCAAACGTCATTCTTCGGTGTCATGCATTGCTTACAAAATCCGAAAATGGTGACGTTGTAAGAGCCATTTAAACGTTCTTTTTCCAATAATTGTCGTAAAATTTCATTTTCATATCAGTAGGATTTAAAATAATGTTAATTTTGTATTTAAATTAAAATAATTTTCAAAGGTGTACTGTCACACAAATGACTGCATGACACTAAAAAGCTGCGCACAGTGATGCACACTTGAACTAGACTCGGCCTCGTTTATTGCCTTGAGAAAGCACGTGAAATACGGAACAAAGTTGAAATGAAAACAAAATCTTTTAACGAAGAAATACGATTGATGGAAAATGGGTTGGAGGCAGGAAAAGATAATTTTCAAAAGGAAATAAAGGAAATGTTTTATGATTTAAAGGCAACAAAAACAATTTTCCTTGTGGAAATTATGATATAAAAGATGAATTAAAGTCAACAAGAAGCTCTTTATCTGAAGAGAATGTTGATGTATGGAGAGAAGTATCTGCAACAAGAGAAATTTCCGATGAGAAAAAAAATTATTTGACAAAAAAATTACTGGCAAAAATCGATCATTTAAATGAAAAATTGCTTTCTCTTCAAGAAACCTATATACTATTCCTATCGTTATTTTCGGTTCCGGTTCAGGCAATTGAGGATTTATTGAATGCTGACCCGCGGAAGAGAGAGCTGCACGCAGGTATTTTGAATTTTTGAAAGGCTTCATGATAATTTTCTTATTGATTTATTGTCAAACTGTAGCAAAAGCATGAATATCTTATGGCTCTTATTCACACAAGCCGGAAACTATTGAGGCGTATATTCTTTAAGGGTATAGAAAACATGGAATCGTCCAAGAAGAGGAATAGAGTACCTATATATTGTTTGTATATACGGTGACATTACAGCAATGCCAAACGACAGAAAGATATCTTACAATTAAATGTTAAAAACACTTTCAAGTTTCATTGAGAAAATGAACCTCATGATTCAGAACTCTACAGTAAACGAGAAAATATGGTGCAGTTCTTTTGCGCCTTAGTTGCAAGCGCCCAAGAACACCAAAATGAATTATGCAATAACGGATTCCTGATTAAAATTTGTGTGGGAGGAGAATGTGTGTGCGAGGGATGACGTTTGTAAGTCTGGGAGACTGTAGTCGAGAAGATATATGGAAAGCTTGTCGTGGGATGAAAATTGAACGAAAACCATACCGTTTTAAAGGTTATCAATTCCTCAAGTAGCTGTTGGTTGCATAGAATATAGAACATGCATAACCCATCATCAAAAATATATTTCCTTTCAAAAAAAAAAAAAAAACACAAACTGTGTAACGTACATTTACGACTGTTTCGAGAGTAGTAACAGTGTATAGATTTTTACGTCTGCTAATTATGTATGGGTAAGGATTGGATAACGTTTTTATGCGATACGAGCCTGCCGTTTTTTCAATTATATAAATGGATAAGGACCTTTATACATCAAAAATGAACAAAAAAAAATAGATGTTAAAGAAGCATTTTATCGAAGTATATTTATTGTGTATCTCTTACTTTATACAGTGAAAGAACATTCTGACGTATAATCTTCTTAATGTACGAGAGGTGATAAAAAAAAAATCTCTATACATGTATTAAAAAAAAAACACGATTCCGATCAGACTGAAATTGGACACACCTATTGTCATGCACATGTTCTATAAATAACAAATGAAAGTAAGGGATTTGTTAATCATTGTGACGTCACAATGTGAAAATGACATCAATATGTAGGTTACTCGTGACGAAAAATGATTGTCACAGTCTTACTGGAGAAACGAACGGCTGTTACATTTAATGTATAACTTGAAAATTCCTTTGAAGTATCTTATAATAATTTGTACAAGGTTTATAAAGACAATAGACTTTCAAGACGTTCAGTCATAAATTGGATTGGTTGTTTTAGTGAAGGGAGGGAGGTGATTAAAATGACGTGTTTTGCAGACCAGCGAAAGCAAGATGGAGAAGAGATGTGTCCTTTTTTAGGCAATTTATTATGAAAGATTGCTAAGTTTCTGCCAGAAAAATGGTTGAATATCTTAACAATACATTATTCTAATGCACAAATTGGCACTTTACTATATACTATATAATTCTATAGTTAATATACCTACAGCTTGAGACGGTCCTTTTAAAATACATGGAATGTAGATTATCCAATTGGCATGTACACCGAATCCAATGTAAGGTACATATGTCATTAAATGAAAAAAAAAATTCAATAGTAATTTTCACACAATAAAACCCCTTATACTTGTTTTAAATTTTTAAAAAATTTTTAGCTTAAAATATATTTTATTCATATATAGAAATAGATTGAACAGCAGGCATAAATGCCTATGATCGTTCTCTCCATAGGCTAAAATTTACAATTTACAGTTTAAAATTTTTTGATAGGAGATATTTATTTCAAATATTTAAGAATACACAATTCGGTTAAATAACGATAAAATTAACGTATGGTTTGGATGTATCAAAACGACATTATAATGATATTAATGTACTAAACAACTTTCTTATATTACAAATCTTATCAGATTAATCGGAATGAACAGTAAAACGTGTGTGAAAAATAAACCAACACAAACATTTTAAGTTGTATAAATGTTTATATAGCACAATCATTTTAGCTTTTACTGCTTTGATAATTTGACAATGTGCGCATAATTAAAAAAAATTAAAAATAATTCTACTTTGATTTTTCAGTTTTTACTTCATTAGACAAAAAAAAAATACAAGTTGTTTATATCGTATAACCTTCGTTGCTTACGTCAAAAAAGCATTTTTTACAGCTTAATTGTGCGTCATTTGTTGCCAATTTTAAAGATAACTTGACTTACTTTCATTACTCTATAACATGGAATTTTAAGGAATAATTTTATTTCTATATACCCACGTTTTACTGGTAAAACCTGAGCTGGTACAGTGTACGTTTCTTTCATAGATTTTTAGCTCACCTGCGCCAAAAACACAAGTGAGCTTTTCTGATCAAAATTTGTCCGTTGTCTGTCGTTGTCGTCGTTGTCGGCGTTGTCGTTGTCAAATTTTCATCTTCTTCTCAAGAACCACTGGGCCAATTTCAACCAAACTTGCTACAAAGTATCCTGGGATGAAGGGGATTCAAGTTTGTTCAAATGAAGAGCAACGCCCTATTCCAAGGGTAGATAATCATGAATTAACATAAAAAAATAATGGCATTATTAAAAAATCTTCCTCTCAAGAACCACTGGGCCAGGAAAGGTGAAACTCATATGGAATCATCTTCAGGTAGCGTAGATTCAAGTTTGTTCAAATCATGACCCCTGGGGGTAGGGTGGGGTCAAAATGGCCGATCAAAGTTTTACATAGGAATATATAGGAAAAATCTTTAAAAATCTTCTTCTGAAGAACCACTGGGCCAGCAAAGATGAAACTCATGTGGCATCATCATCCTCAGGAAGTGTAGATTCAAGTTTATTTAAATCATGACCCCTGGGGGTAGGGTGGGGCCAAAATGGCCGATCTAAGTTTTACATAGGAATATATAGAAAAAATCTTCTTCTCAAGTTTCATTGAGACAGGAAAGATGAAACTCATATGGAATCATCCCCAGGTAGTGTAGATTCAAGTTTGTTCAAATCATGACCCCCGGGGGTAGGGTGGGGCCAAATGGCCGATAAATGTTTTACATAGGAATATATGGGGAAACTTTTTAATATCTTCTTTTCAAGTACCTCAAAGCCATGCTTAGTGATATTTTTAAGAAATCATCCTCAGGTAGTGTAGATCCTATTTTGTTCAAATCATGATGTAATTATTTACTGCATAAATATCAAATGGTGAAGCTTACCTCAATATCGCACAGGACATCGTTGAATTAGACGTAAGCATAATAACAAGAGGCCCAGGGGCCACAGCGCTCACCTGAGCACATCAGCTAGGAAAAAGCACATATCATGATTTGGACAAACTAAAATCTACACTACCTGAGGATAATTCTACATAAATATTACTAATCATGGCTTTGAAGTACTTGAAAATAAGATTTTAAAAGGTTTCCCTATATATTCCTATGAGAATTTTTGGTCGGCCATTTTGGCCCCACCCTACCCCTGGGGGTCATAACTTGAACAAACATGAATCTACACTACCTGAGGATAATTTCACATGAGTTTCATCTTTTCTGTCTCAATGGTTCTTGAGAAGAAAATTTTTAATGATGTTTCTTATATATTCCTATGTAAAAATTTGATCGGCCATTTTGGCCCCACCCTACCCCTGGGGGTCATGATTTGAACAAACTTGAATCTAAACTATCTGAGGATGATTCCACATGAGTTTCATCTTTCATGACGTAGTGGTTCTTGAGAAGAAGATTTTTAAAGATTTTTCCTATATATTCCTATGTAAAACTTTGATCGGCCATTTTGGCCCCTACCTACCCCTGGGGGTCATGATTTGAACAAACTTGAATCTACACTATCTGAGTATGATTCCACATGAGTTTCATCTTTCTTGGTCCAGTCGTTCTTGAGAAGAAGATTTTTAAAACAAGAGGCCCATGGGCCACATCGCTCACCCGAGAAGCTTTGACCATTCTGTTCTTTACCAGATTTCCCCCTTGTAATATATAATGCATATCCACCTTACCCCACTGATCATAATTTACTTATATTGAAATCTACACTACCCCGAGGTCGTTCTTTGTGCACATAAGTTTCAGCTTTTCTGGCCCAGAGGTTCTTGAGAAGATTTTCAAAGATTTTTCCTATATATTTCTATGTAAAACTTTGATTCCCCATTGTGGCCCCGCCCTTTCCCCAAGGGTGATGATTTGAACAATTGAGAATCTACACTATACCAGGATGCTTCCACATAAGTTCCAGCTTTTCTGGCCCAGTGGTTCTTGAGAAGAAGATTTTCACAGATTTTTTTCTATACATTTCTATGTAAAACTTTGATTCCCCATTGTGGCCCCGCCCTTCCACAAAGGGTCATGATTTGTACAATTTAGAATCTACACTATACCAGGATGCTTCCACATAAATTTTCAGCTTTCCTGGCCCAGTGGTTCTTGAGAAGAAGATTTTCACAGACTTTTCCTATATATTTCTATGTAAAACTTTGATTCCCCATTGTGGCCTCGCCCTTTCCCTAAGGGTCATGATTTGAACAATATAGAATCTACACTACCCCAGAATGCTTCCAGATAAGTTTCAGCTTTTCTGGCCTAGTGGTTCTTGAGAAGAAGATTTTCACAGATTTTTCCTATATATTTCTGTTTAAAAATTTGATTCCCCATTTTGGCCCGCCCTTCCCCCGGGGGTCATGATTTGAACAATTTAGAATCTACACTATACCAGGATGCTTCTACATAAGTTTCAGCTTTTCTGGCCCAGTGGTTCTTGAGAAGAAGATTTTCAAAGATTTTTCCTATATATTTCTATGTAAAACTTTGATTCCCCATTGTGGCCCCGCCCTTCCACCAAGGGTCATGATTTGAACAATTTAGAATCTACACTACCCTAGGATGCTTTCAAATAAGTTTCAGCTTTTCTGACCCATTGGTTCTTGAGAAGAAGATTTTTTAATGACCCCACCCTATTTTTGTCTTTTCTTGATTATCTCCCCTAGTGAGGGGACTTGGCCCTTTATTTTAACAACTAAAATTTCCCTTTAACCAAGGATGTTTTGTAACAAGTTTGGTCAAAATTTGCCCAGTGGTTCTTAAGAAGAAGTCAAAAATTTGAAAAGTTTACAGACGGACAGACAGACGGACAGAAGGACAGACAGACGGACAGACGGACGGACGGACGGACAAACGTACAGACGGACGGAATTAACGATTACTATATACCCTCCCGTTTTTCAAGCGGGGGGTATAATAAGATATCTTTGTACTGAATTTTTAATGTAAACAATTATTTTCTATAAAGTTAATTTGTGTGATATACCAGGATTACATGTTGCTTTATTTCTACGAAAATTTTTTGTTAATTCATTTTTGCATTAAAATTTATTGTTTCAAGAGTAAAACATTGAATGTTTACCTTTCAGATTTCTTAAGGGGCCATCTCAAAAGTTGTCAAATGTTTTCAATGGATTCTATGGACATCTGTAGGAAAAGTACTAAATAATCTCATTTGGCATATTTTTGGTATTTCTGCCCTATGAATTTTTCAGTCAGTTAAGGTAGTACAAACCACCCCAGGATTCTATTTTTATTAATTTCTTAACTGGAGAAAAAAAGAATAATATTACTACATTGACTACATTGAATGACCCCTGTAAGAAAAATAAAAAGTTTTTGCATGATTGCGTCATATTTTGTGAAGGAGTTAACATTTTGGAATGTGTTTACGCTATCTAAGTGCAATAAACAAGCATGTAACAGTCTGATATAAAATGCAATGTAACTTTTGTTCAATAAAAAGTAGAGGGCTGATATTTGGACACACAAAGAAGCGGCTTCCGCTCTTTGTGTGCTATGTAGTCAAGGTCATATCTAGAGGTCAAAGGTCAAATATTGTGACGTCATCTACCGAATCTTTTATATTTTTTTCCATTTAAATTTTCTTTATCGCCAAAATATCAGAAACTACCAGTTCAATTTTCTTTATTTTTACAAATTTTATTCTGGAACCCATTTTAATCATTCTGTTAATTTTTTGCAAAAATTGAATTATACATTCTTTCCCTAGAAAACTTTAAATGTAGGATATTTACATGTGAATTTTCAATTCCGACGCTATGTTTCTTCTATTTTTACTTAATATTTTTCTCAAATGATCCAGTATCAATATGACTTACTAAGTTAAAGTAACAAAAAGGTTATTTTTGTCAAAATTATAACACAAACTTCCAATAGATCAATTGATATTTTTAAAGTAAGGCTCATTCTCAAGTCGAATGTCTGATTTCACAATCTTTTTGCAGGGGTCTGACAGGCCAAATTTCAGACAATGTGGGCAAAACATGTGCGGTTGAATTTTTTTCATATTATCTATTGAGAGAGATTTTGCATCTTAGAACAAAATATAAAAGTTTAAGAAAAATTGAATTTGAGGAAAAATTGGGCTTATCTATTGTGTCCTACCTTAAACGAAATTTATTGTAAACATTTCACAAAATTGTGAAATTTAAAAAAAGATGACCTTCTAGGCTGGTCTAGAAATTAATCATTAAGTTTATTTTTTAGTAATAAATACTAAAAATACTATATTGCAGAAGAAATACATAAGCAAATAAATTATCGGATCGGTACAGATGAATTTTTTTCTTTATTATTGTCGTAAAAGCACATTTTCAGACCAGTAGGCGATAGAGATTGTATCAAGATCGTATTAAAATCACAACATTTGGGACAGGTGATGCACATATGACTGCATGAAATGAAAAAGCTGTGCAAAGTCATGCTCATTCAAATTCGACAAATACATCAACTTATACATGTATATATAATGAAGTAATCTATTTTTTTCAATTGACGGTGCCTTCAATAGACACAGATGATGTAAACAAACATTTAAGAAATGATTGAAGGTGTATTTTGTGTGAATAAAGTACAGAGTACATTAACCTTTGGGTTCGAAATAAATGTTAGTGGAATACATGGCATTGCTCACATTTAAATCTGTAAATTTCTCGGAACCCTTCATTCCAGTGTTTAGACTTTTTAAACCTAGGGTAGCTGAATGTATGATTATTTTAGTCTAGCTTGTGATTTTTTATTATTTCTTTTATGAATAAATATGCGAAGTCCCTTTAAAATAAGAAAAAAACTTACTTTCGTAACTGAAAGTCAATACATCTTTAAATCTTTAAACGTAATAAGAATAAAGCCATCTCCGAGTTAATCATTTATCATGATCAGGTCAGAACGGATGCATTCTTTGCCAGAAAATTTTCTTGTTTTTTTTCTTTTTTCAGTTAATGATTTTATCTTTTTCGAAAGCTATTATTTATATTTAATTTTCTATTGTGTGCAAGGATTTATTGCTGAATGTACCTAATATTTTGTAAAGTTTCCTTCCTGTATTGTTATGCATAAAAAGTATTTGCCTTTATTACATATAGCAATATTTTTTGTGTTTTTTTTAATTGGCAAAGAACTTGTACAATTAGTTTTATCAAATCGACACAGATAAGATACAACAGATACATTTACATTTTTTTGTGACATGCAAATTTCTCAACCCAAAACAAAGTGTTTCAAAGAACTTGTAAGAGACAATTCCTTTAGATAGACATGCGTATACTAAGTGGAGAATATATGTAGGGGGGGGGGGGCAGAAAGTTAATATAAGATATTCTGTATGAAATTAAAAAAAATGTCAACAAATGTCAATTTTTGAAATAATTTTAAAGGAAATACATTATTCAAATAATACATATAAAAATAAGTTTGTACTGATATGAAGTCAAAGTAAACCAGTAGTTTTATGTATGAAATCGTTTTTATTCAAATATAACAAACTTTGATAATAAAAATAGAGATATCTATGCACCTCGCATATTTTAGAGGTCCATGTTTGCTCTGGTGCTCTTACTTTTTGTTCTTTCACTTTTATTATTTAATATAAAACATATTATTTTCTGTAGCTTCGCTTGGATATTTAAAAATATATTGTTTTGAACGTGTTATAATATATAATGTGTTTTGTGTTTGACTTTTTACATGTTATTTGATTATGTTGTTATTAAAAGCATAACTTAACATATAAATACTTTACATATACATTTAATACTGTAGGACGTGTAATAGCAAGCAAAAGAATTGGGCCGAGGTGATAAGTGATAGCTACTTGATGTTTTTTTCCACTACAACTACCTACTTGCGTTTCTTTTTCACTGAAAATGATTCATAAATTGTTGAACATGAGATGAATAAGTATGTCAAGGTGTGATTCACGATTTAAAATCCCAGTTAATAAAAAAAGTTAAAATCCTGTGTAGAGTATATTCATAATACTATTTATAATGCATCAGTCGTATATACATGAGAATTTCGTTACTATCGTGCTTTAGACACGTATTGACATGCAAAAATCGGGCCGTTGTGACAAATGATAGGTGTTTGATGATGTTTTTCCACAACATCTTCCTACTTGCATTTCTTTTTCACCGAAAATGATACAAAAATTGTTGAACATGAGATGAAAAAGTATGTCAAGGTTTGATCCACAATTTGAAATCTAAGTTAATAAATGTGAAATCCTGTATAGAGTATGCATCTTAATACTATTTATATTACATGTGTCGTACATGCATAAGAATTAAGTAAACTAGGGCTAATTGTAACGGGAACCGTTACAGATGTTCCCCAAACGCTCCCCAACTCCCTTTTGGTGCCTTATTCCCTGTTAGCTTCATTAAATAAGACAAACTCTATGCCTTTTAGACTATAACAATGTTTTCCCAGAAGTATATTCAGTATATTCAAATTTATGCATTGCACGCATGCGCATTTGAATGCATGTGCGTAATGACCATATCATCTTGTCTACACTATTTATATACTAGAAATTACAGCGTTTTATCCAAAAGTATTAAAAAATACGTTTTAATCTAGTGTATTTGTAATTTTACTCATTTCACGTGCACGCACGTGCATGCATGTGCATGTCGTCTGTATCTTCTTGTAGGAGTCTGTTATGTTTGCCTTTGTTCTAAATCCCATCCTGTTTGGTTGAAAAACGAGGAAGTTATAGCCATTTTAAGTTTAAGCCAATCAGATTGCAGCGCACGTGTATGCGCATGTTTTCACGACAACTGTTATATATCATATTGTAGGACATCCTAATGCATGATTATGTTTAAAATTTTAAAGCATTTCGTCAAAAATTAAAAAAAGATATTGCGATTTTTGTTTCAGCCAATCACAGCTAAGCACACGTGTATGCACGTGCATGCATGTGCATGACGACCATACCTCCTTGTGGGAGTCCATTATGTTTGCCTATGTTCTAGATCCCATACTGTTTCGTTGAAAAACAAGGGAGTTATAGCCATTTAAATTTTAAGCCAATCAGATTGCAGCGCACGTGCATGCACGTGTTTACATGACAATTGTTATATATCATATTGTAGTACATCCTAAAGTTTGCCTATATTTTAAATTTCATAGCATTTCGTCAAAAAACAGAAAAGATATTAAGATTTTTGTTGCAGCCAATCAGAGCGAAGCGCACGTGCATGCGCGTGAGTTCGTGCTAATTTGACAGTGTCACGTTATCTACGCTATCAATTTATCCTTATAAAATGAGTTTTAAAATATTTCATCAAAAAATGTTAAAGTTATGGCTATATAAAGTATATCCGTCATTTCACTCATTTCACGCGCCCGCACGTGCATGCGTATGCGCGCAAAATAACCTTCGTGTTGCACACCTACACTACACACCTATTAACCCTAAAAAGGTTTTAGCTCAGTTGGGTGAACAGTTTCTGAGAACACTCGCGGACAAAAAAAGTACCGGAGAACAAAGAAGAAAAAAAAGAATAATAATAAT
>PRKT01000383.1:163622-217598 GCA_003671525.1 Saccostrea glomerata | reverse complement strand
CCAAAAGTATACCAAGTATTTCAAATTTAAGCAATGCAGGCGTGCGCATGTGATTGCATGAGCGTAATGACGATATCATCTTGTCTACACTTTTTATTCATTGCACGTGCACGCACGTGCATGATGACCATACCTTTTTGTAGGTGTCCATTATAAATGTCTATGTTCTTAATCCCATCCTGTTTGGTTGCAAAACAAGGGAGTTATAGCCATTTAAAGTTTAAGCCAATCAGATTGCAGCGCACGTGCATGCGCGTGTTTTCATGACAATTATTATATATCATATTGTAGGACATCTTAAAGTATGTCTATGTTTTAAATTTCAAAGCATTTTGTAAAAAAACAGAAAAGATATTGAGATTTTTGTTTCAGCCAATCAGAGCAAAGCACATGTGCACGCACGTGCATGAATGTGAATAGTGACCATACCATCTTGTAGGAGTTCTTTATGTCTATCTATGTTTTTAATCTCATGCTGTTTGGTTGAAAACCAAGGGAGTTATAGTCATTTAAAGTTTCAGCCAATAAGATTGCAGCCCACGTGCATGCGCGTGATTTGATGAAAAATTTTATATATCATATTGTAGTACATCCTAATGCATGTCTATGTTATAAATTTCAAAGCATTTCATCATAAAACAAAAAAGATATTAAGATTTCTGTTTCAGCCAATCAGAGCAAAGCGCACGTGCATGCGCGTGAGTTCATGCAAATTTGACCATGTCATCTTATCTACTCATCTTATATATCTTTATATCATGAGTTTCAAAACATTTTATCAAAAAATATAAAAGTTACAACCATATTAAATATATCAGTCATTTTACTCATTGCACGCGCCCGCACGTGCATGCGAATGCGCGCAAAATGACCTTCGTTCGGCACATCTACACAACATGCCTACTAACCCTAAAAAGGTTTTAACTTAGTTTGGTGAACAGTTTCTGAGAACACTTCCGGACAAAAAAGTACCGGAGAAGAAATAAGAAAAAAAAAGAATAATAATAATAATAACTAGTGCTAATTGTAACGGGAACCGTTACAGATGTTCCCCAAACGCTCCCCAACTCCCTTCTCGTGCCATATTCCCTGTAAGTTTCATTAAAGAAGGCAAAATCTATGCATTTAAGACGTAAACAACGTTTTCCCAAAAGTATACCAAGTATTTCAAATTTAAGCAATGCAGGCGTGCGCATGTGATTGCATGAGCGTAATGACGATATCATCTTGTCTACACTATTTTACTCATTTGCACGTGCACGCACGTGCATGATGACCATACCTTCTTGTAGGAGTCCATTATGTCTGTCTATGTTCTTAATCCCATCCTGTTTGGTTGAAAAACAAGGGAGTTATAGCCATTTAAAGTTTAAGCCAATCAGATTGCAGCGCACGTGCATGCGCGTGTTTTCATGACAATTATTATATATCATATTGTAGGACATCTTAAAGTATGCCTATGTTTTAAATTTCAAAGCATTTTGTAAAAAAACAGAAAAGATATTGAGATTTTTGTTTCAGCCAATCAGAGCAAAGCGCACGTGCACGCACGTGCATGCATGTGAATGGTGACCATACCATCTTGTAGGAGTCCTTTATGTCTATCTATGTTCTAAATCCCATGCTGTTTGGTTGAAAACCAAGGGAGTTATAGTCATTTAAAGTTTCAGCCAATCAGATTGCAGCGCACGTGCATGCGCGTGATTTCATGAAAAATTTTATATATCATATTGTAGTACATCCTAATGCATGTCTATGTTATAAATTTCAAAGCATTTCATCATAAAACAAAAAAGATATTAAGATTTCTGTTTCAGCCAATCAGAGCAAAGCGCACGTGCATGCGCGTGAGTTCATGCAAATTTGACCATGTCATCTTATCTACACAACTTATATATCTTTATATAATGAGTTTCAAAACATTTTATCAAAAAATATAAAAGTTACAACCATATTAAATATATCAGTCATTTTACTCATTGCACGCGCCCGCACGTGCATGCGAATGCGCGCAAAATGACCTTCGTTCGGCACATCTACACAACATGCCTACTAACCCTAAAAAGGTTTTAACTTAGTTTGGTGAACAGTTTCTGAGAACACTTCCGGACAAAAAAGTACCGGAGAAGAAATAAGAAGAAAAAAGAATAATAATAATAATAATAATAAGAAACAGAGTAAAAACAATATGTTCCCCAACTTCGTTTGGGGAACATAATAAGAAACCGAGTAAAAACAATATGTTCCCAAACTCCGTTTGGGGAACATAATTACCATACGTAGATGAATGTGTTGAGGATTCGTATATGTTTTTAAGGAAACATGTACCGGGGTATAAGAGTCGATAAAACATCAAATAAACCTGTAGGGCCTAAATACTTGTACAATTAATACATTTAATGTCGGTTCTTATTTATCTATATAAATATATGAAGTGGTGTCCTCGTTTATTTGATGATAATGATCTGCTCTATTCCTGTTATAAACAATTGACAATGTGGAATTTCCGTCGTCTACTGATGGTGTCAGGTACTGTGATGATAATGTTTTGCGCTTAAGATGCTTCTTGCACACTTTACCTGTAAAACAAGTGTATTATTATGTTATAATTATTCAAGTAAATTTAAGCATTAATTGCAGTCAATTGTAAATGTGTCTACCAGAATGTATTAGATAAAGGTTAGTGAATGTAAGATGATTCCTAAAAGAATTACATGTATTATGTCAAATGTAAGTCCTATGAATAAGAAAAAAAGATAACCTAGGGAAACCCCCCAACATTTCAGAACATACGTATATAAAACAGACATCCTGAGAGTATTCAATTGGCAATAATATTCCCCTACTTGTAGGTGTAATCTGGTTTTCATTTGAAAGTAAAAAGGTCGATTATTCGAGAAAAATCGTTGCATCAAATGAATCCAATTTTAATCTGAAGCTCATTAAGATACATAGGTGTGGAAAATCAAGTGGGACAGACTAATTGACAAATAAACAGAGAAGAAAATTATAGTTCCCTCCGGTTTCATTGGTAGTTGACAAGTTAAAGCGATATATTTTTTGAAATACAGCAAAGCAAAATGGTTGTGTCGGATTTATAGATTTTTCAAACAATCTTTGCCTTTGTTAGATAATATAACAAACATATTGTTGCTAGGAGTCAGAAAATATTTCAGTGCATTATAAAAACGCATCAACAACAACAAAAATTGATAAAAACAAGAAGCGAAATAATTTACCTCCTTTCAGCTTAATAAATAGAATCCATGTTATCAAAATTATAATCACGCTTGTTAGGAATACGATTATGATCACCATAATGTTCATTTCATCACCAGAAACCATCCGAAGGTAGTTTTCATCTAGAATAAATATATATCAAAGTTTTAGAAAAGAAAACTTAAAAATACAAGAGTTAAGAGCAAGGTATTCAAATCTTAAGCAAAAAGTTATTTTATGTACATAGAAGGGGACGTGAATGAATAAGACGTTCAGCCGTACTTTTTATTTACTGCTTATTTTCAATTTTTTTAACGTGTTTGGAGTGATTGTCATCTTTTAACTGTCCTAGGTAATGCGTAATCTAATAAAAACTTACCAGTTAGAAATCGTTCGGTTGTTGATATTGAATTTCTAGTTGTTGTTATTGTTGTGAATGGTTTTGCAAAATATTCGTCATTTCCTTAAAACAGTTCCAAACATATATTGTTAAAAGTATATTTTTTAAAAAGGTAAAGATAATTTATTTTTATCAGCATATTATAATTTATTATTGATTTGAAAATATTAAGTTTAAACCACATTACCAACAACGTCAATAAAAAATATATCGCTCATCTGAGAGGATTCGATTTCTGTCGACTGGCAAGTAATTGGAATAAAACGATGATTTTTCGTGGCAGTGAAGACAAAGACACCTCCTCTAAATGAGGAAACTTCTGTTCCATTTATGAACCAGGTGTACCTCAATTGCGGGAATTGTTTGTAATAGATTGGAGTTGACGTAGATCTACTGTAACATGTTAGGTTTACAAGCTCTTCAACTTTAACCTTTGATTGTCCATAAATGATAGGTCGTGTAGGCTTACCTGCAATAAATAGGCAGTGAAATATTATAGAAGAGTTCTTTTTCGATTAAAATTTTTAATAACGTTTTTGCAACTGAATAATACGTGTTGCTCTAAAACACTTCAAAAACATGAAATTTTGTGGGGAAGTCTTCCTTTAAATTCTTGAAAATTAATTTCTCCGAAATAAAATAGAATTTTGTGTTTAGAAACGTAGTTGATAATCAAAGGATGTAAACAACAATTTTGTCGTTTTTTCTCATTTTAAGCTAAAGCCATAGTATTCTTACATATAGTATTATCTAATATGATACCTTTATCAGTAAGAGGAAAAGTAAGTTTAAAGAAAATTTTGACGTCTTAGAATGGACAAAAACTGAAAAAAGACTTGAGTCAACAATTAAAATTGAGTAAATTATCTAAAATAAATACAATAATAAAGAACTCTTAATTATGTTTTGATATTCATGTTTAACAATTTTGCAAATTCTTCGAACAAGTTTCATAAAAATCAAATTAAAACATTCAAAATCTAAATTTTGGTTTCCGTCTACTCTTATCTTATGGTCCTGGGAGTTTTTGTCGATGTTACAACCTAAAACCTATTCTTACATAACTTTTGTAAGCACTAATTACTGCAAAATATTAGAACATTGTGTTATAATTTGAAAAAAAAAATTATTTAAAGTAGCAAAGAAGATTAAATGTCTGGAAATACAATGATCACATACCATATACGACTAAAAACGCACCAGTATCAGCAACATCCGACAAATGTATTTTGTCGTAATAGAATCCAGCATCATTTAGTGTTGTATTAATAATTGTAAAATTAACAAATACAGAATTCACAGGAAGAGACATGTATTTGTATTTATGGGGGTTCCTGCAAAAGACGTTTGGATCCTCAATTTTCAAAATAGGTTCCTTTGGCCTTTGTTCATGAAAGATTCTGATGTCTCCACTCTTTGGAAAATATGGCATTTCCCAGTGAATGACTTTATCATACCCGGATGAACTAGAAAGCAGAGCGACTGAAAAAAAAAATTTCAGAATTTTTAGATTAGATTTAAAAATGCATTTATAAAAAAAAATCCTTTTTATACTGTTTATTTAACTTTTACTCGACATTGATCTGTATTTGAATGAATTTATTATCTAAAAGTCTACACAGAAAGAATAACACCTTCTTCTTGACTTGTTAGAATATGTATAAATTCCTTTTGTTAAAGATAAAACGAAGTAAAAATACCTTCAAAGGTTTTGTTGTAGTATGTTATTGCCCAATCCTTCTGTTGTTTGACGCTGATTGAAACGGAGGAAAAATTTAGTAAATCATGGACGACAAATGACTTATTGTTTATAGTAAACATTTCGCTTGATTGTGAATCACGGGTAATTATGACATGAAAAGGACCATCCGAAGACAATCTGACTAAAGCCAGACCTCTATTTACGCTATCGCATAGAGGATCTGATAACTCCCAATTAGAGGTCATGTTCTGGTGAACTTTTAATTGACCAATCAAATCGCGACTTCTTTTCCAATGTCTGGAATTTCGGAAGTTTTGTCATTTCTCTTAGTATAAATGACATGCCCGATGTATTCCGATAAACGTAAACATGGCGACTTCCACACCTCGGAAGACATGTGTCTTATCGGACACTTGTATCCTCTGCGGATTTTCGTTTATACAGATTGAAAGAAAGGAGAATGGTGAGGAAAAAGTTCACAAGTTTTTCGAGACAAAGTTAAGACTAAACACCGAAAGAAAAGATAACATAAAACAACTAACAGGCCTGACAGACATTGCAGATGTCACCACAAATGCAGGTGTGTGTAAAAAGTGTTATCGATCAGTTGAATCTATAATGAAAACCGAATCCAAAAATGAGCAAATAAAACAGAGGTTTCGCGAGGTGGCACAGAGAACAATACAAACACTCACGTTGCAGCTGCTTTCCCCTCGGAGAAAGTCCATAACTAAACGGATGCTTAGGAGCCCGTCCTTGCCATCTTCAAAAAAGCAAACTTTCGACGTATCCTACCGCAAGCTCGTGCAAATATCACCATTCAAAGATTTGACAAATAGAACAGATTTGCAGAAAACAGAGGTAATAATAGATCACGATATTATATTATATTTACAGTGTATATAGAGAGAGAGAAAAAATAATTAATCCGAAATTCCTCTGTCACAGTGTAAGAAAGGGGTTCGAATCTAAGGTATTTCGGATTAAGAAATAATGCATGTCTATTGTTTTTTATGCTATTAACAAGTACTGAACATAAACAAAAACACACACATTTTGACATACATGACAACATAAGTCATTATGTGGTTATCCCTGGTGTACTTGATCTTCCATAAAAACCTGATTGATATTTTCATTTCAGTAGCTATTTCAGTCCTGTAAATTAAAAGGTGTTTAATTAAAATATGAAGAATGAACTTTCACTCATATTGAAAAGATGTTTGTACTTTGATCAGAAACCCACAACAATTAAACTCATTATTTCTGCTAATTTGCACTTCAGCTACAATATATTAACATTATATTTACTTTGAATTGACAGCTGCCTCTTACATATCAACCACCTAGTAGTAGTTCATTTACTGGTATCCCTATTGCACCAAAGGAGAAACAAGGTATGCTTAAAACGTTTGAGGGTGTGAATTCTATGAGTTTGAATGAATAAATTTGGCCACCTTTCTTTATTCACATACTTCATGTACTTAATCATATTAATTGTCACTGTGTGGTGAATTAATCATATAATAACTAAGCATTGTTTTGCCATGGAATACAATCACATCTTGTATTTTGTAAATGTCAATTAGAAATAAAATATGTTAGAAAATTCTTTTACTACTGCAAGTCACCTGACTTTGGATTTTTCTTCCTAGATATTACATCTAGTACGTCTAGTATGAAAATACAAGGATCTAAGCGATCTCTAGATTTTGGGATTTCAAATAAAGAACTCGATGACATTCATACAACATCATTAGATGGGTCAATTGAGGTTAACTTAGAAAAAGAATTGTTCATGAAGTTTCAAAAGTTACTACTAACTTGTTGATTGTTACACATGTTTACTTAACATGATTATTTCCAATTTACCAGTTGACTCTTATATATATTCACAGCATTTTTAGATTTCCATTAATTATACATTGATTATACAATTGTACATGTAGTTACAAGTTGGTGTATAAATTTAGTATGCAATATATTAAGTTCACTAGTTTTTATTGCTTTTTTGCATTGATTATACAATTGTTCATGTAGATACTAGTTGTTGTAAAATTTAGCATGTGATATATTATGTTCACCAGTTTTATTGCTTTTTATTTTTGCATGTGCATGTTGCTGTTTTTTCAGATTTGAATTCAGACCTGGATTTGTAAATAAACTCAACTGTGATTTAAGGTATATGTAAAAAGATTTGAACCTATTACATGATTATATCACTAATTGTTATCAAATGGAAGGAAAACAGACTATTTGAGATGGACAGAAAGATATTACAAACTGTCAACCGGAAATGAAAATGCTTTGACATCAAAGAAGTAAAAAAATGAATTAGTATGAGTTTATGAATATGTTCATGAAATATTTGTGAGTTTTGACATATATTCTAATTTACTTTCAGCTCAGCATATACTATCCAAGTGGTCGAAAAAGTCGTTTCATAATTGATGAGAATGAGAAAAAGATCTGCAAGATTGTTTTTAGAGGAAAAGAAGTGGATCGAGGACTGAAAGACTTTTTAAAGACTACGAACCCCAACATATTAGTTGAGGGGTCATTATCAGTTTTAGGTAAGATGTGAACATGTCTGCATTGCTCACTTGGGAAATAAAATAACCAGAAATAACAAATTTGATACATCAAGGCTTTGAGTATATATTCATATTAATTAATTAAGTTGAAATTCAGCATGTTTTGGTTTGATTTTGTCTGTTAATAAATACGACTTATGTTTATAATGCATATGTACTACTTTCTGCCATGTGATTAGATCAAGATAAAAAATTCTAATTAATATATGAAATCATGATCAGATTATACTTGTTTACAGTTTTAATTTGCATCTTTTGCAGGTGATGAATGCAAAAATCTGTGCAAGAGAAATTCTGGTAGTGTTCTTCAGGATAAATCAAGCAGCAATGTTTTAGAATTTACATGGGACAGTATGTATTCTGAGCTGAAAATAAGAGCACCAAATGTCTTAAAAACAGTATCAGCGATGGTATCAGATGTCCCATTACAAGTGAGTGAGAAACCATTTGAGTATGTCATGTATTCTGTGTCACAAATCCTGCATGGAAGATCCCAAGAAATGTCCTTAGTTCAGTACTTATCTGGATTGGTGTTGATGCATGGAGGATGCACTCTTAAGGTAATAATTGTAGTGTACTAATGAAAATGTGTCTACTAGCAAAATAAATGCAATTTTATAATTTTGGAGCAGAATGACTTATTATACAATGAAGCAAATTTATGTTTTAATTTATTATATTAATCCTTCTGTTCTACAATACATTATTAATCACTTGCATAATTTTGTACATCATTGATATAAATTGATTTATAAAACTGTTATACCATATATCAGAGTACCATAATCTTTGGAATCTGATAGAAATATGAATTTTGCTGTACTGTATTGTTTTTATAAATTAAATAAAAAGTCACTTTATATTAGTTATTTTGGCATGTTCATTGCATTGATTTGATATGAGATTTGCCAATTTTTCAGGACATTGAGAGAATTGCTAAATTTGGAGCAAGTGTTCATCCAGAAACACTTAAAAGAAAGCTGAATTCTTGGGATGCAATTTTAGATGAGGAATTACTCAAGTACAAAGAAGAATGGAGTCGAGGAGGGCAAACAAAATACCAACTCATAGGGGACAATTGGGACAGAAATATCATTCCTTCTTACAGAACGTCTCAAGACAAAACATTGTCCTTGCACTTGTTTCAGGTCATTGGAGTCCTTGACAGAGTGAATTGTGTGGTGGACACTGACTCACAGCTCATTGATATTTCAGACCTGAATCCTGTGAATTTCATACCCTCCAGTGAGGATCAGGATATTCTTTTCCATGAGCTTACTTTTCTTGTTGCAAGTTCAGTCATTGCTAATATTGACCAGATGAATGACAGTTTTGTATCAATTTACCCTAAGCATTTGCAACACAAATACAGCAATTACTCAGGAATAAAAACAGAACAGGTAAGACTTTATGTATGGATTATATGTATTTTATGTCATATTTTCTATAGAAAAGCATAACTTTAATACATGTACATGTTCTTTGCACAGTATCCTTTGGGACTATTTGATTGCAATGAAATGGTCACTCAGGATGTTATCAGACTACTAAAAGAGCTATCAAAGAAGTATGTACCCACAGATGATGCAGGAGAAATTGTGGAAGAAGTGTTCTTTGGAGGTAATTTAGAATATATTTAAAAAGGAATGTACTAACACGTTTGGAACAAATTATCCACATTTATTGTATTTACATTTATGAGTAATTTATACAAGTTTGATGTAAATAAGCAGAAAAAAAATTATTTTAAGTTTTGTACAGGTAAAATGACATTCCGTCTGTCAAGATTGGTTTTGAATGCTTTAAAATCTGCTTTAAATTTTTAACATTTTGGTGATTAATCTAAGTTATAGAAAGTCAATGAAACACATCCTCCTCTGCTAAACTAAATCACTACAATGGTACATTATTATAACAGCATTCTTTGGTAATGCTTTAACATATTAATGGAATGCTGATATTTATTAATTTATCTCCTATAGGAGACAGATTAACAGATGAAAGAATACAGAGTGCCCAAGAAGCCATGACAAATAATGAAACTGCCTTAGAAAAATTGGAAGGATTCATTTCTAAAATTGAAGATTTCCACCGGCTAATGAACTTCCTTGAGGTAATATTTCAATATCATGTTTTAAAGGAATACAAAATGTAAATGCTCATGATTCTTTTGATGAAAAATACCTCAGGTTAACCTGTTAATAATTTAAACATGTAAAGTAGATGCTGTAAAAGAAACAGCCAAGACATTTATATAATTTTTATCTCTAAAATTTGCAGGCAATAGTGATGCAAACATATAGCACTCAATCAGCAAGTGACCGTGGGACAATGTACTATTACAAGAACATTTTAAATGCACGCAATGTCAAAGGAAAAGTTAAAAATTCTTACAGGGGATATAAAATGCTGTATCGCACTGTATTTGATGCTATGTGCTGTGTATTATTTTTACAAGAGCTAGGGATTCACAACTCAGAAGAGAGTGTATCATTACCTGATGAATTTTGCACATGGAATAAAGACCAAAAAATCCAGTGGCTAAATAACATCTGTGAACGAATTGTAAAGAAATGGTTTTTTGGAGATGGTGATTTGTTTGAAGACTTAAGACAAATATTGACTGATCCAGATCATGAAGAAAATTACTAGTTTGCAAATTTTCAAGATGGACGATTTTCCTGCCATTACTGTGGAAAAACTTACAGTCACCTTAGAAGTGCGGAATCACATGAAAAAGGAATTCATGGCCATTCCAAACCATCTGAAAGAAAGAGTACTGCTTCAAGCCTTAAGCAAGATGAACTGCATGATTATTTACTAGCACTTTTTCGCCTTGCAGCATTACACAGGAATCTCGATTCTGCAGTGGACATGGCAGATGGCAACCGATCTGTTCGCTCCGCTAAATATGAGACCCCATTGTACAACAAAACGCACAAGACAAAATATCTCATTGGAAGCATCCATTTAACTTCTCTGGTTTCAGGAACCTTGCCTTCTCTTCAAACAGAGAGACTAATTGCAAATAGATTCATAAATTTATCTGGTGGAAAAAACTCTAACATGGCCCTTGATGAGTATGTAGAACTAGTCAATAGAGACACAAAGAACACTTGTTCTGGATTTCAGTCGAAAGAAAGCATTATAGCACATTCAAAACAGTTTCCACTTCTTATCAAAGCAGTAAAAAATCTGGACATGATCAGTGATATTCACAAACGGAAAGGCTTTCACAACATCCCATCTTACAAATCTGATGTTCAGAAGATCATTGTAGATCTCTTTGACATTGATGGATTTTCCTATCACGAAGGACGGAAGCTCAAGTGTCGCTAACTTGTTCAAAACAGCAACCCGTTTTCAGACTGTCACAAACAGTTAGTGAACATGATTTACAGACACAAACCTCTGCTACCATTCCGTCGATTAAGGAACAGAAAATTATAATTATCATTATGTAAGGCTTTAAAAATACATTTTAGGAATTTTTTTCCTGAGACTTACTTTAGATTTATTTCACCTTTCTTGTAAGCTGCATTCAAATGAAAAGTGGTTGAAAGATTTTAACATGTAAAATGTATTAAGTATATATATATTGTAAAATAGCATAATGGAGTATATTTGTTTTTGGTAAAAAAAAAATCATTTGCAATCATGTTACGCAACATGCTGAATTTTCATTTTTACAATTGGATAGAATAAATATGGATATCTTAAGAAATTGTTCATCTTACTTAAACAAGAGGCCCATGGGCCTTATAGGTCACTTGAGCATCATTTAACAAATTTCCAACCATTATTTTTGGTTTGTGTTTTAAACCAGAGGCCAAATTTGATTGACATTGGTTCCCTGGTTCCAGAGAAGCAGCTAAAAATTTAAAGTTTATGACGACAGACTGAAACAGATAGTAATAGGTCACCTGAGTGACTCGGGCCCCAGGATCATGAAACGAACTTGGACTTAAGTCAAAATTTTAATCCACTATAAAATCCTGATTTGATGTTGAATTTATCTCGAAATTTGCAGATAAGAAAACTTTTGTGGAACAATATTGGAAAATATTTGGATTTTGGTATGCTTGAATTCTACAAGGGTTTAGTACATGAAAATTTTGACTCAAGCTTAAGATGTTGCATGATCTCGGGGTCTGGTGACCTAAAAAAGGGGAGAGATCCAGCACACATCCTACACACCTTTTATTCTAGCTTATCAACTTTTGATGCATTAATGACTATAAATGTACCGGTTCCAAATAAATACCAAAGATATAGCAGGAATTTAAGCAAAACAAAAATGTAGAATATGCTAGATCCATCCTACAAAGTGAACAAAAACAGAGTTCAGAAGTGCATCATTTAATTCATTTCAGTAAGGTCATCATCACCTGAATCATACTCATATGACAAAGTATCACTGTCACTGGAGGAATCAAATGTGTCTTCAACTCTGTCATAAGACAGATTTCTTACTGCTTTCTCCAATACTGTTAGAGAACAGGAATTGCATGAACAAACTGTTTCACAAATGTCACAACAAGTATGTTTTCCAGTATTTTGCACAGATTTTAATTCCTTGTCTGATAAAAATGTTTTAAGTAATTGAATTCTTCTGCACTCTGTTGATGTTACATATGTTTTTACATCCTGGTCAACATTTCGCAATTGCTGTCCGTAATACAATAAAATGGCACATGAGTGTTGCCCATCTCGTCCAACTCGCCCAGTTTCCTGGATGAAATCTATCAAACTTTTGGGAGGCCCATATATTATAACATTGTGGCACGATGATACATTTACTCCCATTCCTAATGCACTGGTGGCAACAACAACCCGCAAATGACTCTCCTTTGTTAAATTTTCAATTGTAGTTTTTTTCTTTTCCTCAGAAGTTTCTGAATGAAACATTTCTATCATTTCATTGATATTGTGAATATTAGACATTTCAGTTGCAAGAAAATTATAAATTTGTCCAACGTCTCTTATTGATTTACAATATATTATTGTTCGGGGAAAGTTCTCCTTCATCTCAGAAATGGCGTCCACAATCCATACCAATGAAGACTCAATATTCTGCTCCACCTTTTTCACAATATATTTTATGTTTTCTTGGTTTGGGGAAACTGTGATATACTCATACTCCTTTAATCCCAGAACTTCTGTGACCCTTTTCTTAATTGTGTTCGTACAGGTAGCACTTAGTGCCAGAACAGATGCCTCCGGAAAATATGACCGTATTTCTCCAATGTGTCGAAACCACCTTCTGAAGACCTTTTCTTCTTTTTCTGCTTCTAGACCACCCCTAAATTTGAAATAAGAGTTTTTAAATGTTTTAATTACAGAATTTCCTTATTTTTTATACTTGCTGGTGTTAATATGAACATGAAAATTAAATTAAATTTTTAAGAGGAATAGACTTCCTGAGGCCTAGGAGAACCTAAATTTTACCAAACTTAAACATCAATGCTTTTACTCCTCTTTATCCTAATTATAAAATTTTATTTTATTTAAAATAAATAGAAAAGACTTGCCAGGTGGCTACTGTATGGAATTCATCAACTACAACTGCAGTTACATGCAGTTTTTGAAGGGTCTGTCTCCAACGGCTATCTCCAACCAAGGACTCTGGTGATGCATAAATTATGTCAACTTTTCCAGCTTCTATCAAGTCATCTGTCTCTTTGTCTTTGCCTATAACAACCACTAAATTGTTAATTCAGTAGCCATTAATGATAATAGCACCAACAAGAGCCAAAAATAGGCCCTATCTTTCTTATTAATGTATTAGGTCCTCTTGCCATTTTAGCCTTGTGTGTACATGTAAAATAAACTAATAACCTTTACATTTACATTGGCAGTGTAATAATTAGGTACCTGATAATGTCCTGCTGACCTGACTGCATGCATAGTCAGTAAATCTAATTGTTAAACTGACTGCACCTTAATGGACTTAAACAAGTCTGGCACAATATTTATATCTATATCTATATACATTTACATCTATAGACATGTAGTGTGAAAAACTATTTAGCTTTAGAAAGCTTTACAATTTTGCTATATTCAATAAGCTGTTCAACTTATTCAAATATGAAAAAATGCAAATAAGTGAGAGAAAAATTGTCAGTGTCAACATGATCATTGTCTATCAATCATACACAGCAATAAGATGTAATTATACTAATTATTGTCTCAACACATATCATTAAGTTTACATAGATTTTTCCATATTAAAAGCTGCTGAATACTGCACTGTGATAAATGTTCAAGAATCAAGATTCAAATATACTATTTTTACTTGGTAACAGAACTCTTTACACGACAATACGCCTAGCGGTATTCAGAATTTAAAGACAAACCTTTAAAAGCTGCCGTAATCAGTCCAAGAGAAGAGAGCTTGTTGACCTGATCCTGCATTAACGAAACAAGAGGGCAACAAACGATAACTTTCCCAAAGCTCTCGTCGTCTTCCAAGGCTCTCTTAACTGGCAAATAAATTTGAAATGGAAGTGATTTTCCGAAGCCGGTTGGTAACACCGCAACACAGTCTCTATTTTCGATTAAACATTTCAAAATTAATTTCTGTTCGTTCTTAATGGACTTAATACCGATTCTTTTTAAAACTTCTTGCACTACCCGATCAAAATCCGCCATTTTTCTTCATACAACGAACTTCATTTACAACGGCTTATCTGATTGGTTGAAAATCTGACGCAACATGCAAATACAAAGTTCACCAGAACATGACCTCTAATTGGGAGTTATCAGATCCTCTATGCGATAGCGTAAATAGAGGTCTGGCTTTAGTCAGATTGATCCGAAGATATTGTTTGTTTCCAATCAAAAATTAGGCTTCCATCCTCAAATTCTATTTGGATGCCTGAAAATGTTCAAAACTCCACTAGTAGAATTGCTTAAGTAAACTAAAGCTAATAATAGTTAAATGTTTCATAGACGAGCAAAAATAAATAAAGTGAACTTTCATTTCATGTGAAACTTTTTAAAGATTTGAAGACTTAAATTAAAGACCTCTTTAATTAGACATCAGTTGAGTAAATTTTAGAAACTATACTCTTAACTAAAAAGTGCATATATTATTATAAAACAGTTCAAATTTTATAGCAAAACGTACTTTGAACTGCTATAGTTAAAAAATCTCATTAAATACATGCATAGAGACAATTTTCTAAGTTAATATTTATAATAGGTATTTAATGGTAATGATAAAACAAATTCTAAGAAGAAGACAGAAGTTATAGTATACACATTAAAATGAACTGTTCAAATAACGTGTATGACATCACAGTAATAATTAAATGAAATTCAACCTTACTGTACTAACTGTTTTGTTGTTTAAATTTTAGTATTAAAACTTCTTACCTGAAACAAGGTGAAGAAATACCAATAAGATGTTTATAGCATTTTGTTCACTCATTGTATCTGACAAATAAATTACAATAATAAACAAAATTTTATTTTAAGAGACATATCATACTTCTTAAGCAGAAAAAGGAAAAGGACCGATATGGAAAATGTGACCTTTGCATCGTTTTAATATGTATTACTTCTTTTAAAAAATTGTAACAAAGCAACTGAATACTAGTAGAAAATGTAATATTGCTATCAATAATGGATAGGACTGGGCCGTAGATATTACCATTTATATCACGTATCAGCTGTGTGTCAAGTGACTTGTATAAAAATATGATTGTTAAGCTGAATGTAGGAAATGGAGATAGAGCAAGGGCATACGCTTGTTTTTCAAGAAAAAAGATTTGCTACACATTAAAAGAGGTTTATTTCCTCTACCCAAAATGTGCTGGGAGCTAGTCAGTGCTCTTTGCGAAGTACTTACAATGTTGCCGAAAATGCTTATAATAGCTAAAAATTTCCACTTCGCTTAAATTCTGTTATAAATACAATTAATGTTATGCAGACAAGGATCAGCTCCCAGCACTTTTGAAAATATATACTATATAAGCAATAAATATTTCAAATTTCAGCTCAAACAAAATAGTGTATGTCCTTGCACTTTTAATGTAAATCACGAATACGCTAACCCGTGGGGACCCGAGTTAGAATAGGTCCTCAGTTCCCTCTTGCTTGTCGTAAACGTCGACTAATTGGGGCGGTCCTTCGGATGAGACCGTATAAACAGAGGCCCCGTGTCACAGCAGGTGTGGCACGATAAAGATCCCTCCCTGTTCAAAGGCCGTAAGTGCCGAGCATAGGCCTAAAATTTGCAGCCCTTCACCGGCAATGGTGACGTCTCCATATCAGTGAAATATTCTGGAGAGGGACGTTAAACAGTATACACTCAATCAATCACGAATACGCTCATCGTTTTAGCGATATTCCCTACATTCTTTATCCCTATTTATAGATTTTATATATATATTCGATAACATAAATAAATTCAAGTTTTTATTTACTCATGATCATGTCGTTAGTTAATTTTTGTAACTTTTTAAATTTCAATGACGTCACTCTTAAACTTCGAATACGATGTACAAGGAATGTGAACTCTGATCTTCCTTAACAGAGCTGAGAAGTCAAGGTCACTATGTCATAGTTCTAAGTACCCCCAAAAAGGTCTTGTGCAAAGAATATACTTGTGAAATATGAAGCTTTTCGCATGTGATTTATAATCTTTAGTTCAGTTTTTGCCTTTAAGGGAAACGAAAATTGTGACCCTTCAAGAATCCACCTGTTTATATTGATTGAATGATTGGGATTAGACGTCGAAAAATGTTCCTGGACTTTATTTTAATTTACTATAGAAATATTGTACTTTCCTAAATGACCTCTGTAGATTCGAAGTGCGAAAGAATATTTATGTAGACGTACATAACAAAACTATCGCAAAACCATGAAAAATTTGTATCAAACTATCAGAACTGGGTTTTTTTGTTCTCATTTCTTATATGTTATAATAATTTACTTTTATAGCAAAGAGACAAAAGAATGTGAATTCCAACCTTACCTTGTGTTTGCAGATATTTTAAACCAATCTTCTACATTAATTTCATTATCTTTCTCAGTCCTTAACCTTGCGTACAAGCACGACACTGATTTCATTATGTAATTTCATTACGTTGTTTATTATAGTTATAGAAAAAAACGGGTATTTCGCAATGTCTGACTGAGAGCACACCTCAGAAAGGCCTTGGTGAGAATTTAAATGAAAATTAGTCATAAGTGTGGAATATATATGTCAATTTCATTCAAAGAATAAGATATTACAAAGATGACGAAAATCTGTAAACAAAATATGATATACAGGCCTTAGAAACTTTTGTCAAGATGTTTTTAGATGCGAGAATCGATAAAGCAGCCTTTATCAATCGTTAATAGCCCTTAATATTGTTCAGGTTGACGGAGAATTCTTGTGAAATAGAGAATGTTTACTCAAATGTCGAATGTTATATGATAAATGATGAGAAACCCTTAGGCCCTATCGCTCATCTGAGCCCCCTACCTTGGGAACAATAAATTAGCTCATAGTGTAAAAGGAAGAAATGAAACTTACTCCGGGGGAGGTTTATCTGAACAGACATAATTTTACACTACTTGAAGATAATTTTGAATCAATTAATAAAATAATGGATTGCTGTTCTTACATGTAATGAGACTATTTTTTTTTTCATATATACGTACTTTACATTTTTTGAATAGCTTTGATACCCTTTTTAACGCAATATGAGATGCTTTTGTGATAATCTTATTATGCAATTAAAATGTGTTATAGTGATACATTTGTATGTTCAATAAGACTACAATAAGGAATTAAATTGAGAAAGACTTCTGTTCATTCAGACACTTAGTATTATTTAAGAAATCGATATTACACATGACGTCATTAAACGATTTCGTTTCCATGATAGGTTATAAAAAGAACCTCTATCGCAGATATGAAGAACAAAAGATTATAAATGTTCTTTTTCAGTTTATTACAATTCTGCAATAAAAAAAAAATCCGACATCAAAGTTGCAGTTCGCATTGCTTTAATCTCTCTTATCTCCAAGGCATTAATCTGAATAAATTAATTGCTACATATGGATGTTTCTATTTATAGATGTTTGACAATTCTTCGCTTTGTTATGTAAATGTGAAGTAAATACATATGTAGAGAAAAATTTTTAAGTTAGTAATTATAATAGGTATTTTATAAGGGTAATGACAAAACAAATTCTAAGAAGACAACAGTATACGCAATGAAATGAACTGTTTGAATAGCGTTTATGGTCTCATATTGATATTTTAATCAAATTTCAACGTAACTGACTGTTTTGTTTTGTTATTTTAATCTTAATATTAAGATTTCTTACCTAAAACAAGGTGAAGAAATACTAATAAGATGTTTATAGCATTTTGTTCACTCATTGTATCTGTCAAATAAATTACAAATATAAACAAGTCTTAATTTAAAAGATATATCATACCTCTTAAGCAGGAAAAGGAAGCAAAATGTGTTTGTGAAACACCGATGCCCTTGTTTGGCAGCATATGCCAGGGTTGAAGATTCATGAACGCAAGTTAGACTTCAAATCAAGGTCAAAAGGTCATATATTTGGTATTAGAGAGAAGGTCTTGTGACAAAGAATACCTATGTGAAATATTAAAATCTAAGCCATTACTGTTCAAAAGTCATGACCAAGATTACTTTTGAAGTGGTTAAACTCTGAGGTCAAGGTCAAAAGTCCAAAAGTATTTAAACCCAGTGAAAGGGAATACAAAGGTGAAGTACGGAAGTCCCAGTACCAACTACTAATTCAAAAAAATATGAACAAGTTTTGATTTTTTTTTCTTGTAAAAATGGGTCAAGCTCCGAAGTCAAGGTCACTAGATCATAGTTCTAAGTACAGCGTAACCAAAGAAAGGTCTTGTTTCAAAGAATACACGTGTGAAATATGAAGGATTTTAATTTTAGTTCATTTTTTGCCTTTAAGGGAAACGAAAATGGCAACCCTTTTTGAGTCCACCTGTTTATATTTATCAAATATTTGGAATCAGACGTCGAGAAATGTTCCTGAACTTACAGAAAATTTATTATAAGAAATATCGTCCTATTTTAGATTCATAAATCCTAAATAATCTCTGTAAATTCGAAGTGCGAAAGAATATTCAGGTAGACGTACATAACGAAACTTTCGCCGAAGCATGAAAAACTTATATAAACTATTAGAACTGAGGGTTTTTTTTTATCTCATTTCTTATATGTATAATAATTTATTTTTAAAGCAAAAAGACGAAAATAAAATATTTATTTCAAGCTTATGGTGTGTTTGCAGATATTTTAAACCAATCTACTATATTAATTTCATTATCTTCCTCAGTCCTTAACCTTACGTACAAGCACGCCACTGATTTCATTATGTAATTTCATTTCGGTGTTTACTACAGTTAATGAAAAACGGGTATATCGCAATACCTGATTGCGAACAAAACTCAGTGAGGCGTTGATGAGAATTTAAAAGGAAATTAGTCATAAGTGTGGAATATATATGTCGATTTCATTCAAAGAATGAGATATTACAAAGGTGAATAAAATCTGTAAACAGAACATGATATACGGGCCTTAAGTATTGTTCAGGTTGACGTAGAATTCCTGTGAAACAGAGAATGTTTACTCAAATGTCGAATGTTATATGCTAAATAATGAGAAACCCTTAGTCCCTATCGCTCATCTCGGGCCCCTACCTTGGGAACAATAAATTAGCTCACAGTGATTGATTGATTGATTGATTGATTGTATACTGTTTAACGTCTCCAGAATATTTCACTGATATGGAGACGTCACCATTGCCGGTGAAGGGCTGCAAATTTAGGCCTATGCTCGGCACTCAGGCCCATTGAGCAGGGAGGGATCTTTATCGTGCCAAACCTGCTGTGACAGGGGCATCGGTTAATACGGTCTCATCCGAATGACCACCCCATTTAGTCACCTTTTACGACAAGCAAGGAGGTAGTGAGGACCAATTCTTACCTGGATCCCTACGGGGAAGCTCATAGTGTAAAAGAAAGAAATAAAATTTACTCCGTTGGGAGGTTAATCTGAACAGACTTAATTTTACACTACCCGAAGATTATTCTGAATTAACATATAAAATATGGCTTGCTGTTTTTACATGTAATAAGAATATTTTTTCTTGATATATACGTCCTTTACACTTTTTTGAATAGCTTTGATACCCTTTTTATAGCAATATGAGCTGCTTTTGTGACAATTTTATTTTGCAATTAAAATGTGTTATAATGAATAATTTGTATGTTCAATAGGACTACAAAAAAGAATTAAATTGTTTTAGGAATAAGACTTCTGTTCATTCAAACACATATCATTGTTTGCAGATAACTGTAAAGTTTTACGTTATGTCACAATCTATTTGACAGCTGCGCTCACGGTAAATAGTACACGCTTCCTAACCGCAAGCTTTACGACTAGAACTTTCTTCTTATCCCTGATTGGTTGCTCGTGCAACGGAGTATTTCCGTGTCAATGTTGATAATATGAGTTAACAAATCACGTGAATTGTTTACTCTGGATGCATCTGACGAAAAAGATCGTGACGTAACGTAAAACTTTACAGTTAATTGCGAACAATAATTGCATTATTGAAGAAATCGACATTACACATGGCGACATTAAAACGATTTCGTTTCCATGATAGGTTATAAAAAGAACCTCTGTTGCAAATATGAAGAACAAAAGATAATAGCTGTTTTTTTTCTCTGTTCTTCTAACAGTTAATTACAATTCTGCAATAAATAACTCCGATATCAAAGTTGCAGCTCGTATTGATTTAAGCTCTCTCATTTCCAAGGTCTAAATCTGAAAGACTGAATCGCCCCCTTTGGATGTTTCTACTAAAAGATGTTTGACAATTCTTGGCTTTGTTATGCAATTATGAAGTAAAAACATGTATAGAGACATTTTTTAAGTTAATAATTGAAATAGGTATTTTATAAGGGAAATGATAAAACAAATTCTAAGAAGAAGACAATAGTATACACATTAAAATGAACTATACAAATTGCGTGTATGGTATCACAATAATAGTTTAATGAAATTGCAACCTAACTTTCTGTTTTGTTTTGTTATTTTAATCTTAATATCGAAACTTTTTACCTGAAACAAGGTGAAGAAATACCAATAAGGTGTTTTATAGCATTTTGGAGTTTTATGAAGAGACTTACTTTTACATTCGACAGCTGACTTTTACATTTTAAGTAATGGGGTTGGTCTATGTATAAATTGTAAAAGTCAGTCGTCGATTGTAAAAGTAAGTCTCTTCATAAAACTCCTTTGTTCACATATTGTATCTGACAAATGAATTACAAATACAAACAAGTCTTATTTTAAAAGACATACCATTCTTCTTAAGCAGGAAAAGGAAACAAGATGTGGCAGTGAAACACTGATGCCCCCGTATGGCAGCGTATGCCAGGGTGAACGGAATTCGAAGTAAGAATTCAAATCAACGTTTAAAGGTTAACATTTTTGGTATTAGAAAGATGTTTATTTATGTAGACGTATTTAACGAAACTATTGCCATATATAGCATGAAAAATTTGTATCAAACTATCAGAACTAGTTTTTTATTTGTTCTCATTTCTAATATGTATAATAATTTACTTTTATAACAAAGAGACGAAAATAAAATGTTTATTTTAAGCTTGCTGTGTGTTTGCGGATATTAAAAATCGATCTTCTATATTAATTTCATTATCTTTCGCAGTCCTTAACCTTAAGTACAGGCACACCACTGATTTCATTATGTAATTTCATTACGTTGTTACCGGCCGCCAGGAGGCGGTCGGTTATATGATATGAAAGTTTTAAGTCGCCGTGCGTTTCTACGGAGTTAGAACAATTTGAATAAAAAATATTTAACATTCATGTAATAGAATAATACGAAAGAGTGTCTAAATGTAAAATAAAAACGCATAAAGATAATAAAATTAAAATTTTGTGAATAATGGGTTAAATGTTTCATCCAATCCTGATTGACAAACTCCGACGTAACTGAAGTGCGGAGAAATAAGCACACATGTTGGGCATAGTCTAAAGCAATGACCGCGTTATATACATGTCTAAACAAATTTAACTTTCTCTACTTCAACAGGATTTGTTGTATATATAATATAAAATGACGTGTAAATATAAATATACAATGTACTTTTAATACGGAAAATTTTCAAAAATATGACTTAATCTTAATCTATTATTAGACAGAATATTAGGAGATTTTTCTCCAACAGACAAGGATAAAGCGTGTTTTACAACATGCCAAGCCTTTTCCCGCCACGTCTCACACCAAAACAAGATAGAGAAGAAATGTAGTGGCGGATCTAGATGGAGTTGGGGGTTTCAACATCCTCTGAGCGAGCTAGGAACCCCACATACTTGTTACGTTTTATTTAATGTTGAAGTATCTCTAGTTAGATAAGTTTAAATGTTAGTTTTAATGGTTAAGTGTTAAAACAACTTTAAACATCAAACTTCCGCCAGAGTTCGTTTATAGTACCAATTAAACTTACTGAGTGCGGGGACGCAGAGGGCTATGAGTAAGTTGCTTAAATACATTGTACATGTAGCAATGTACACGTATTATGTACTGATAAAAATCCTGGGATGTCGCATTCAAATGTTTAATGTCACAGGGATATATATTAATTAACAGATAAATATAAGAATTCAGTTTCTAATTTATTATATGAAATAATTAATTAATTGGTTTGCGGCCGATTTTTGACACTTGCGTCAATATGTTTCTTGTTTATGATAGTTATTGAAAAAAACGGGTATTTCACAGTACCTGACTGAGAGCAAAACTCAGTGAGATATTGATGAGAATTTAAATGGAAATAAGTCATAAGTGTGGCATATATATGTCAAATTCATTCAAAGAATAAGGTAGTATAAAGATGAAGAAATCTGTAAACATAACATGATATACGGGCCTTAGAAACTCTTGGCAAGATGTTTTTAGATGCGAGAAATGATAAAGCAGCCTTTGCCGATCGGTCACACACGTTAAAAGCCCTTAGAATTGTTCAGTGTTGCGGAATATACTGGTGAAATATAGAATGTCCAATGTTATATGATAAGAAACCCAAAGGCAAAATCGCTCACCTGAGCCCTCTGACTTGGAAAAAATAAATAGTTCCTCATAGCTGAAAGTAAGAAATAAAATTTGGTCCGGAGGTGGGGGTATATTGTGAACAGGCATACATTTATACTCTCTGAAGATATTTCTGAATCAACATCTTAAATAATGGATTGCTGCTCTTTAACGTAATAAGAAAATTTTTTCTTGATATAAAATTACTTTACACTTTTTTTGAATAGCTTTGTTACCCTTCTGAAAGCAATATGAGCTGCTTTTGTGACAATTGTATTTTGCAATTAAAATGTGTTATAATGATAAATTTGTATGTTTAATAAGACTACAATAAAGAAATAAATTGTTTCCGGAGAAAGACTTCTGTTCATTCAAACACATATTATTGTTTAAGAAATCGATATTGTACTGAACTTCACAACCAGGGGTCATGATTTTGACAAAACAAACGACACTACCTGAGGATGATTTCAAAAAAGAATTACTTTCAAGATATTTCCAGGATAATACAAAAATGATATAGAAAGAGAAATGTGAAAAAAAAATAAAACAAAGCCTTTAATGACCCTCAGTACATGTGTGACTCGACAACATCTGATGAGCGGCTCTCCTTGCTACTGTTTTATTGCAAATAAACGGTTGATTTTGTTGTTTCAGGAGGTTTTTATGTCTTTCATCTTTTACTTAATGATAAAATAAAAGCTAATAAACTGCTTTTCTGCTTACATTTCCAACAGGCCAGATTTAAATCAAAGAGACTTTTTGCTAAATGTGTATATCTCAAAGCAATAAAATTAGGGGTCTTTTTAATGAAATTCACGTATTGCATAAAAGACTCGTTTCTTAAGATAATATATGTTATGAGTTCGTTAATGTGTTTCTTTAAAATTGATAGAAAAACAAGATTTATTTTGCTCATAGGCGTAATTATGAAGACTAATGCAAATAAAGTTTTATTTACATTTCATTAAAAAAAGATGAAGAAATGGTTTGAGTGCATATTCTTACATTCTTGATTTGAAGGCAAATGGAATAGCTAAAAAATGCATCTTCTTTAATTTGAAATATACGCTACAAAAATTTAAAAAAGGAAAGGGAAAGATATACTATAATTAATTTTTTTTGTTTTGGGGTATTTCATTTTTTAAATTTTAGTCCTGTTTTAATTCTTTTCATCATAGTAAATCCACTTATCAAGGTATTAACTTAAGTATGTAAAGTATAGTTACATTATGTAAATTTAATACTTTTAGGACATGTCCATCCGCTATTGTTTCACCATAAGTATTGCCATCATTAAATTTTTACCCTCTTTTGAATATAAATTTTCTCCTCTTTTTATTTACTTTTAAATTTGAAATTAACAGCATAAAAATTACGACTTTTAACCTTTATATACAACTATTCTCCACCAAAAACCATTTACAACTAAGATACATAGCAGGTTGTAGCATATTTTCTACTCAGCCTCTTTCTTAACTCCTCACTAGGGTATTTACAGCAGCGAAGGAGAGATATTAAAAAATGCTTGAGTTTCTGATTGACCATTTCTATGTTGTTTTTCGAGCCACGGTTTGTTTCAAAAATCTATTTGACTTTCATGGGTACCAATTGCGCCTCGTGATTAGCAGACCTTTTTTTTATTCATAAATAACAGAATTTTTGTCAATATCTTTTACGAGAAAAAAAACAGGAAACACGCTGTGGCCTCCAACCTTATACATTTAGAATTTAGATATATCAACGACGTATTGTAAATTAACAATGGTTATTTCAACTTTTATGTCGATACGATATATCCCGGAGAAATTAAAATTAAAGTTCCCACAGAGGTTGATATGTTGATACGATATATCCCGGAGAAATTGAAATTAAAGATCCTACAGAGGATGACACATTTGATTCATGTTTAGATATTTTACTTGAAAAAGACGTAAATGTTTATCTAACCCTCAATCCTTATGATTACCGTGACGACATTAACTTTTCAATCGTCAATTTCTTTTACTAATACAGCAATATACATTCATAACCAGCGTACGGGTTTAGTGATTTGTGATGAAGTTGAATTAATTTTTTTTTCTCCTCAATTTTGGTATTTTTTGTTTTTGTGTAAATAGAGTTATATCCCGAGTTTGGTTCCGTAGTTGGGAGTGTTCGAAATAAAGCTATTTTTAGTATAACCGGTTTGGTCAGGGAGAGTCGTGGCTGTTTGTCAAGAGTGCTGCCACGTTTTGATTTTGTCCATTAGTCCACGTTTCATGGCGAATTCCAGAAGTTAGTCTGGTAAACGGGTAGCCAGGAAGTTGGTTATTTACTATATGGGCATTTCTTTCTCCAGCCGGTAAGCTATTCTTATTTGTAAATATTTCGTGGGTTTTGTAGTAAAGTTATGGGTGTAATGTCTGCATGTTAATACAGTTTACGGTTTGAGCTGTGTTTGGGTTTTAGATTAAGAAATTATTATTTCAGTGCGGAGGGGTTATAAGTATAAACCCGGGGCTGAAGTGGGTTGTAGGACCTCAGGAGTGCATTTGAGGCATTGGTCGAGACGGGGGCCAAAACAAGTTGACGACGGAGGTCGTGGTGTACACGGACAGCGTGTGTGTATTTAGTGGAATTGGTGACGGTTATAGCCGTATAGAGGGGAGTGAAATTTAGTGGTATCCAGTGGGAGACCGGTGAGTTCAGGACTGGAACTAGAGGGACGCAGTGTTGGTAGTATGGAGGCCCAGTGGTGTTATGGTTGATGTAACTGTTTTTCTACGAAGTTGAATAGCCAAACTTCCAATTCAGTTTTAAAGAAATAAAACCTTGAAAAGTTCATATAGTTTAAACGGATTTCAGATTTACAGTTATTATTTAACTAAAAGTTATTTTTTTCTGCGAAAAATCTACAGTGCTGAATTTTGTTATTTGTTTGTTTTCTCATATAATTACATCTGATTTGTTAAAACCAGCATTTGATTTATTGGCAATTATTTTGTTTTAAGTTAAATCTTTCATTTCATTGTCAATATTATCTGGTTTTTGTTTTAAAATTATATTTTGTTTTCTTTGTGAGAGAGGGTGCGTGAGAGTGCGTTTGTTTTGATAATTTCTTATTTTGTTTGTTTGTTTTTTATTATTAAGATAAATTTATTTTGTTTTGTATATTCTACAGCTTATCATTTTCTTCTCTACCTGCACAAAATCTAAAAGAACTTCAAGACATATGGTGGCCGCCATGGGATTTTGTGGTGATTTTTTTTTGGCTAGTCACTTTTATTTACCTTGTGTCTGGTTACAATGTGGTTGCCTAGTTGGATTCAAGATGCAGTTGATAAGGGTCAAGATTTGTCAGTGTGTCTGGAATTGTGGAAGCATGCCTCTGCACTTGATCGAGATGAGCGTATGGAAAGGAGGGAAGAGAAGAGACAAGAAATAGAAATGCAGAAATTAGCTATGGAAAAAGAAGCAGAAGAGAAAAAACAGTTACTGGAGAAGGACATTGAGGAAAAGAGGCAGCTTATTGAAAAAGATATGGAGGAAAAGAGGTTATAGGTAAAAATGAGAGAATTAGATTTACAGGAGAAAGAGCTTAAATCAAAAGGTACACTAGTCGAAGCACAGGGAAAAGAACAGAAGCATGAGGTAAAGTATTTGCTTCCTAAGTATGTAGAAGGTGAGGATATTTATAAAATATCTTTATTTATACCTCTTTACTCTAAAGTGCAAAGAATTTTATAACATGTTTACATAAATTCAAACATAACTTTTTTAAACACTGGCTAAAGATGAAGTTGAAGTTGAATTAATTTTTTTTTTCTCCTCAATTTCTGTATTTTTTGTTTGTGTGTAAATAGAGTAATTATATCCCGAGTTTGGTTCCGTAGTTGGGAGTGTTCGAAATAAAGCTATTTTTAGTATAACCGGTTTGGTCAGGGAGAGTCGTGGCTGTTTGTCAAGAGTGCGGCCACGTTTTGATTTTGTCCATTAGTCCACGTTTCATGGCGAATTCCAGAAGTTAGTCTGGTAAACGGGTAGCCAGGAAGTTGGTTATTTACTATATGGGCATTTCTTTCTCCAGCCGGTAAGCTATTCTTATTTGTAAATATTTCGTGGGTTTTGTAGTAAAGTTATGGGTGTAATGTCTGCATGTTAATACAGTTTACGGTTTGAGCTGTGTTTGGGTTTTAGATTAAGAAATTATTATTTCAGTGCGGAGGGGTTATAAGTATAAACCCGGGGCTGAAGTGGGTTGTAGGACCTCAGGAGTGCATTTGAGGCATTGGTCGAGACGGGGGCCAAAACAAGTTGACGACGGAGGTCGTGGTGTACACGGACAGCGTGTGTGTAACTAGTGGAATTGGTGACGGTTATAGCCGTATAGAGGGGAGTGAAATTTAGTGGTATCCAGTGGGAGACCGGTGAGTTCAGGACTGGAACTACAGGGACGCAGTGTTGGTAGTATGGAGGCCCAGTGGTGTTATGGTTGATGTAACTGTTTTTCTACGAAGTTGAATAGCCAAACTTCCAATTCAGTTTTAAAGAAATAAAACCTTGAAAAGTTCATATAGTTAAAACGGATTTCAGATTTACAGTTATTATTTAACTAAAAGTTATTTTTTTTCTGCGAAAAATCTACAGTGCTGAATTTTGTTATTTGTTTGTTTTCTCATATAATTACATCTGATTTGTTAAAACCAGCATTTGATTTATTGGCAATTATTTTGTTTTAAGTTAAATCTTTCATTTCATTGTCAATATTATCTGGTTTTTGTTTTAAAATTATATTTTGTTTTCTTTGTGAGAGAGGGTGCGTGAGAGAGCGTTTGTTTTGATAATTTCTTATTTTGTTTGTTCGTTTTTTATTATTAAAATAAATTTATTTTGTTTTGTATATTCTACAGCTTATCATTTTCTTCTCTACCTGCACAAAATCCAAAAGAACTTCATGACATATGGTGGCAGCGGTGGGATTTTGTGGTGATTGGTATAGAGGAAAAGATATTCAGTAGAATATTGTTGTTTCGCAGAAAAAATATTTTTGTAATCTGTTTAATTTTTGTTATTCGTATTTTCAGTGGATTGGGAGTTTGTTTTTTTGGGGGGCTAGTCACTTTTATTTAGCTTGTGTCTGGTTACAATGTCGTTGCCTAGTTGGATTCAAGATGCAGTTGAAAAGGGTCAAGATTTGTCAGTGTGTCTGGAATTGTGGAAGCATGCCTCTGCACTTGATCGAGATGAGCGTATGGAAAGGAGGGAAGAGAAGAGGCAAGAAATGGAAATGCAGAAATTAGCTATGGAAAAAGAAGCAGAAGAGAAAAAACAGTTACTGGAGAAGGACATGGAGGAAAAGAGGCAGCTTATTGAAAAAGATATGGAGGAAAAGAGGTTACAGGTAAAAATGAGAGAATTAGATTTACAGGAGAAAGAGCTTAAATCTAAAGGTACACTGGTCGAAGCACAGGGAAAAGAGCAGAAGCATGAGGTAAAGTATTTGCTTCCTAGGTATGTAGAAGGTGAGGATATTGATGTTTTTCTTAGATCTTTTGAAAGACTGGCAAATCTGCATAAGTGGCCAAAACCTGAATGGGCTTTACGACTAGTTCCTCAATTAACAGGTAAGGCGCTGGATACATATGCACGGTTGGGGGAAGACGAGTCTACTGATTATGAAATCATCAAGAAGGCCATACTAAAAAGGTATGATTTGACAGCTAGCACGTACAAGGATAAGTTTAGATCTTGTAGACAATATCCAAATGAAACCTTCAGAGAGTTTTATACTCGGGCTCTTACCCATTTTGAGCACTGGTGTCAGTTAGAAAAAGTTAACAAAAGATTTGATGTGTTGGTAGATGTGATTTTGAGGGAGCAGTTGGTCAATAGTTCGTCTAAGGATTTGCAGGTGTGGTTAAAAGAAAGGCAGCCCAAATCAGCAGATGAAATGATCGAGCTTGCAGAAGCCTACCAGAATGCACATCGTGGTTCAGTGGTAACGAATAAAATGCAACCTACTAGTACCTTTAAAGAAAATAGAGGTGAGTTTAAAGTCCAGTCAACTCAGCAAAGCAATGTAGAAAAAAAGTGTTTTATGTGTCAGAGGACTGGGCATATTATAAACACTTGTCCGTTACGTAAATCCAGTGATAAGGATCTAAAGTCGGGGAAACAATGGTTAGAAAGGCCAAAGACATTGCAACATACTGAAGGTAGGAGTAAAGTAGGATTGATTCACTCGCCAACAAGGAAGAGTTGTGATTTAGAGATACCAGTTGTTGTTGAATCTAAGAAGGTGAGTTATGGAGACAAGTGTAGTGGGCTAAAAATTGAGACTGGAAGGGTAAATGGTAAGGAAGCTTCTGTGTTGAGGGACACAGGATGCACTTCAATTCTAGTGGCAGAGAAGTTAATCAAGAGAGACGATTTAACAGGGGGCGAGAGTGAGGTTACTCTTGCAAATGGATATTTAGAGAAATGTCCGGAAGTGTGGGTTGAAGTCGAGACGCCTTATGTCACAGGTAAGATGGTGGCTTTGGTAATGAATACGCCTTTTGCAGACCTTATCATAGGAAACTATACTCGTGTAGACATCCCTGTTGACATGGAGACAGCTTCGTTAGATCCAGGTAAGGCAAAATGTGATGCAGTCGTAACTAGGGCGGCATCCAAGAAAAGATGTGAAGAACCGGAAGTGTTGGACACTAGGCATTACTTTGATCAAGATTTCTCAAAAGAAGACTGGATTCAGGAGCAGCAGAAGGATACTACTTTAGATTCCTACAGGAAGAGGGTTGTAGATGTGATTCCTGAGGGAGAGGAAAGTTTCCTTACACTTGATAAAGGTATGCTTTATAGGAATTTTAGATCACCGACTGAAGAGATGGTGAAGCAGTTGGTGGTGCCAACTAAATTCAGAAGACAGATTTTATCTCTTGGACATGACATTCCAATGGCAGGTCACCTTGGTATAAAGAAAACCAGAGAGAGGATACTAAAGCATTTCTTCTGGCCAGGAATCTTTGACGACACCAAGAGATACTGTCGATCTTGTCCTAAGTGTCAAAAGGGGACTTCAAAAAGCAAGGTAAGCAAAGTTCCTCTAGTCCAGATTCCAAGGATTGATGAACCATTTGAAAGGGTAGCTTTGGATATGGTTGGGCCGTTACCAAAGACCAAAAGAGGTAATCAATATGTACTGGTAATCTGCGACTATGCTACACGATACCCTGAAGCAATACCTCTACGGAGTCAGGAAGCAGAAGTTGTGGCAGAAGCGATGGTAGAGGTGTTCTCACGTGTTGGAGTGCCAAAAGAGATCTTGTCTGATCAAGGTACTAACTTCATGTCATCACTGATGTCGGAGTTATGTAGACTACTGAGCATACGTAAGTTGAAGACCACTCCCTATCATCCTCAGGCCAATGGCCTAGTTGAGAGGTTTAATGGGACACTGAAACGAATGCTACAGATCTACGCTCAGGATGAATCAGGCAAGTGGGACAAATTATTACCATACCTCCTGTTTGCTTACAGAGAGGTACCCCAGGAATCGACAGGCTTTTCACCTTTTGAGATGTTGTATGGGAGGCATGTGAGAGGTCCACTGGCGATCCTGAGAGACAGCATCGATGGGGAAGATGAAAGTCAAGAGTTACAGCCATCTTTTTTTAGGTACATCATGGAGACGAGGGAGAAGTTGGCCAAGATGGCAGATCTAGTATTGGAAAAGGAGCAAGCTAGAAAAACAGACCAGAAAAGATATTACGACCGTACTGCTAGAAACAGATCATTTGAAGTTGGAGATAAAGTCTTAGTATTGTTACCAACAAGTACTAAGAAACTTTTAGCTCAATGGAAGGGACCTGTTCAGGTAATAGAGAAAGTGAGTCCTGTAGATTACAGAGTGAAGTATGACAATGGAGTTGCTAAGGTATATCATGTGAATATGCTCAAACGTTGGTTTGACAGAGAGGAGGAGATGAAACCTCAAGCGATGGCAGGGGTATGTATAGCAGAGAATGTGGACGATGATAACGACTGGATTGGAAATCCACTTATAGATCATCGGGACACTTTCAGAGACGTGAAGATTGATGAGTCGTTGTCTAGTCAACAGAAAAAAGAATTGATTGACTGCCTGGAAGGATATGGTGAAGTCCTTACCAATGTTCCAGGGAGAACTACGGTGTTGAAATATCAGGTGGTGACTACGAATGACAGTCCAGTGCGACAGAAACCGTACCAAATTCCACATGCTATACGAGACGAAGTACGGAAAGAGTTATCGTCAATGTTAGAGGCAGGCATTGTGGAAACTTCGGTAAGTCCTTATGCATCACCGGTTGTCATAATTCCTAAGAAGGACAAAACCATTAGGTTTTGTGTTGACTACCGAAAACTAAATCAGGTAACACAATTTGATCCTGAACCTAATGCACAGATAGAGGATATAATTGATAGACTGGGAAAGGCAAAGTACTTAAGTAAGCTAGACTTAACTAAGGGGTATTGGCAAATTAGTCTAGACGATGATGCAAAGGAGAAAAGTGCGTTCGTGACTCCATTTGGCCATTACCAATTCACGGTTATGCCATTTGGAATGATGAACTCCGCTGCAACTTTTAATAGGCTGGTAAGAACAGTTCTAGCTGATCATCATCAATTTTCAGATTCTTTTACTGTATAGGGGGAAAATAAACCGCGGTGTTAATATTCGCTATATTCACGGTGTTAACAAATCCATGAATTCAAGAAACAGTGAATAAATTTTCAATTATCTCCATGTTTTATATGGAAAATTGAGAATAGACTACGATAGAATTATATTAGGTGTTCATGCAGTCCATGGTCATTTCAGTAATTGCGAGTAGTACTGTCATTCAATTAATTTTAATTATCACGCTTTACTTTAATTCAAATCGGCAGATAATAATTTGTGTTTTTTCAAAAGCTGTTTAATAGCCAACGCTACATGTTTCATCAATCAAAACACCTGGGCCATGGGTTTTGATTACCCGTGCGTAACTAATGTTACCACGTGTATTTGTTACCTGCATTCTCATGCATATTAGTTCATGTAGTTTTTATCTAAATTTTGGTTTTCAAAAATCATTCAAGTAAATATCGAACTTACTGACGAAGGAAGTGTGGAAGGATATTATTTCGTAGAACTACATAAAAACTTTTATTTCCGTCCAGTGGTTTTTCGCAGCGTTGTATTGAAGATCTAGCTAAAGTGCACATGCACTCATCGTAATATAGCATATATATATATATAGGTCTTTTAATTAACGTTTAGGGACTATTAATAACTGCACTTGTGTTAATTAATTATTTATAAAATCTAACAATTTTATAATAACTTACTCTGTTGTTCGTGAAATAAAGACATAACGCTGATTTAATGTCGTTTACATGTAGCTATTCTTTGGATTAAATGGAGACAAGGGAAGTAACTATTATTACATACAAAAGTCCGCGAATTCAAGAAACCGCGATCGTGTCAGATGAGGGAAAACCGTGAAAATTACAACCCGTGAAATTAATCCCCTATACAGTATTGATGATATCATAATTTTCAGTGAGAGTTGGGAAAGTCATCCCGAACACATAAAGGTAGTATTGAATTCCTTAAAGAGTGCAGGTCTAACAGCCAATCCAAGAAAATGTGAGTTTGGGTCACAACAGATGGAGTTTCTGGGTCATATGGTAGGTAACAGCCAAGTGCACCCAACACAAGAGAAGATTCAAACAATTTTGAATCTTTCTGTTCCCAGCAAAAAGAAAGAGGTAAGATCTTTTTTAGGATCCATGAACTTCTACAGGAAGGTTATACCTCATTTCTCTACCAAGTCAGCTATCTTATCCGATTTGACAAGAAAGAATCAGCCAAATAAAGTAAACTGGACCGATGAGCACGAAAAGCTTTTAACCAGCTTAAGCAAGATTTGGTAAGTGCTCCAGTATTATGGAACCCTGATTTTAATGCAGAGTTCATATTGCAAACCGATGCAAGTGATAGAGGACTAGGAGGTGTTCTTTTACAGGAGAAGAATTCAGAACGTCATCCCATTGTATATTTAAGCAAAAAGTTGTTACCAAGAGAACAGAGTTTTGCTACAGTGGAAAAAGAGTGTTTTGCAATTGTGTGGGCCATTAAACGCCTTAGAAAGTATTTGTACGGTAAGGAATTTATTATAGAGTCCGACAACCGTGCACTTCAATGTTTAAAGACGATGAGATCAGAAAATCCAAGACTTCTAAGATGGAGCCTGGTTCTTCAGGAGTACCAATACACAGTACGGCACATTTCCGGAAAGGACAACAAGATGGCAGATTTTCTATCTAGACAATCTTAGTTTTGGTTTCAACTTCATAGTGATTTATTTCAAAATGATGGACATTTTGTGATAAATCGGGGCGTGTGTGATGAAGTTGAATTAATTTTTTTTTCTCCTCAATTTTGGTATTTTTTGTTTGTGTGTAAATAGAGTAATTATATCCCGAGTTTGGTTCCGTAGTTGGGAGTGTTCGAAATAAAGCTATTTTTAGTATAACCGGTTTGGTCAGGGAGAGTCGTGGCTGTTTGTCAAGAGTGCGGCCACGTTTTGATTTTGTCCATTAGTCCACGTTTCTTGGCGAATTCCAGAAGTTAGTCTGGTAAACGGGTAGCCAGGAAGTTGGTTATTTACTATATGGGCATTTCTTTCTCCAGCCGGTAAGCTATTCTTATTTGTTAATATTTCGTGGGTTTTGTAGTAAAGTTATGGGTGTAATGTCTGCATGTTAATACAGTTTACGGTTTGAGCTGTGTTTGGGTTTTAGATTAAGAAATTATTATTTCAGTGCGGAGGGGTTATAAGTATAAACTCGGGGCTTAAGTGGGTTGTAGGACCTCAGGAGTGCATTTGAGGCATTGGTCGAGACGGGGGCCAAAACAAGTTGACGACGGAGGTGGTGGTGTACACGGACAGCGCGTGTTCAACTAGTGGAATTGGTGACGGTTATAGCCGCGTAGAGGGGAGTGAAATTTAGTGGTATCCAGTGGTGAGTTCAGGACTGGAACTACAGGGACGCAGTGTTGGTAGTATGGAGGCCCAGTGGTGTTATGGTTGATGTAACTGTTTTTCAACGAAGTTGAATAGCCAAACTTCCAATTCAGTTTTAAAGAAATAAAACCTTGAAAAGTTCATATAATTTAAACGGATTTAAGATTTACAGTTATTATTTAACTAAAAGTTATTTTTTTCTGCGAAAAATCTACAGTGCTGAATTTTGTTATTTGCTTGTTTTCTCATATAATTACATCTGATTTGTTAAAACCAGCATTTGATTTATTAGCAATTATTTTGTTTTAAGTTAAATCTTTCATTTCATTGTCAATATTATCTGGTTTTTGTTTTAAAATTATATTTTGTTTTCTTTGTGAGACAGGGTGCGTGAGAGTGTGTTTGTTTTGATAATTTCTTATTTTGTTTGTTTGTTTTTTATTATTAAAATAAATTTATTTTGTTTTGTATATTTTACAGCTTATCATTTTCTTCTCTACCTGCACAAAATCTAAAAGAACTTCATGACATGATTCGATACGCAAGAACATATTTCTAAAACGGAATAAACTATTGAAATAGCAGAAACAAAAAAATTCAACAGTATCGTTTAAAGTCATCGTTTTGTACTTTTATGCAATACAATTATCTTGTCAGCAAATACAAATTGTCAATAAACCAAATGCCTACTGACGTTTTTCATACTAATGGTTAGGATATTATGGACGTTTACGAGAAGCACTGACTTCTACAATTGACGGTTTACTTAGGCATTTAAACTTGTATCATGTACATAGGTACAGAATTGAAAATGCATAAGAGACCTTTCTAGTGGTCATAAGTATGGTATTAGGGCACTTACATGTGAAATGCAGGAGTTTAGGGTAGGTTAGATGTCATTTTCTTCAAGGACAACTTAAATGTGCATTGAAATAAACCATTATTTTCGTTTAATTAAATTTTGAACTAATTTTTATTATAGCGTAAAAGAGCTTCCGTACATTTTCCTTGTGTAAAAGTAAGCCGTCAACTACAGAAGTCAGCGCTCCTCGTAAAAGTCCTATATACACACTGAATTGTCGACGGAGTTTTCAGTTTTATACCGATCATGACAAGCAGCACACGACGGGTGTGAACAGTCGGCAGGGGATGCACACTCCTCCGTTGCACCTGATTCCTTCTCTGATTTTTTGGAGGTCCATGCTTCCTTGCCTCTATTGAGCATTGATGAATGGACTTCTGAGCTTGAATGCTGTTTGTTTTCTCCATGCACTTTACTCTACTAATTTATTCATTAATCTATTTTTTCTTTGATTATTCATTTGTCTATGTATTTTCTCAGTTTGTTTATCGATGTTTGGTAAATTAATTAAGATGCATTTGTAATTATATTATTTGTTGATCTTAATTAATAGTTATAAAAATACAAACAGTAAACATAAATACATCCATGATCAAGGAAGATGCAAGTTGAGCTTGCATTCCACTTTTTAATGTTAAAAATTGCTTCTGACACATAGATGGGCGTTCAAGAAAATAAAATACATGAATGAACAGAGGTAATTCACCTCAAAGCATATGTTTATTCTTATGTTTCAAGAATTTACTTGATAAATGGATTCATACACAATGTTGCAGAACAGGAAAATGCATTTTGTTTTTTTTCATGTAATTTGTGTTAAAACAACAGTAGGGAGGTATGTGTTTTTATATTCAAGGGATTTCTTTACACAATATAAATTAATCTTGATTCAAAAACAAGAATGTAAAGAATAAATTAATTAAGATAGAGCATATTGGACGTGTATCTTTGTGTTTCTGACTCCGTGAGATTTCATTTCCAGATTTTTAAAAGTGCATTGAAATATTCGAATAAATTTCAGAGAAAAAAAATTCTTCATAAAATCAAATTTTATAAATTACACCTTGTCATAATAATCTCCCTATGTTACAGGTACTTGTGTTTCTTCTGGATCCTATGCAAAGAAATTTTTGAACATATCCTGAAGTCCTTCAAATTTGTAATTTGTAACTCAAAAGGTAAAATTACCTACTGATTGTTCTGATTAAAGCATTATTCCTTAACTTCTGTGGTTTCCACAAACTTGTGTCTACATATATATATAGCAAGCTAAATGAAAATGTTAAGACAAAAAAATCTTATTAATGATTGTGACAAAAGCATAATCCGATTCTGCAATCAAAAGTTGTCCAAAGATAAAATATAAAACAAGTTTAGATCTTGATAATCTACAGGATATTGCAAATGCCTTTAATGAGCATTTTGCCCAAATTCCAAGAAAATTATTAGATAATCTTTCGTTTACTCCTTTTAAATCAGACAAATTGAAAAGATACACGGATACGAATCTTGGAGATCAAGACATTTTTGAAATTCCATTGATTAATGAAGAAAAAGTACTCGAAATGTTAAAAAGACTTGATGTGAAGAAATCTGTTGGTATAGACTTTTTTGGACCTAGACTGCTTAAACTTTCAGCTAGTTTAATATCCAAACCTCTAACACACTTAATAAATTCTAGCATTATCAAGGGATCTTTTCCTTCACAGTTAAAGGTCGCAAAAGTATCTCCACTGTAAAAAAGGGCGATAAATCAGACACAGATAACTATCGTCCCATCTCAATTTTACCAACCATATCGAAAGCTTTAGAGAAGCGTGTCGCAAAAAATATACGTATCTTTACTTCTCACTTTGATTTATTACTGAAAGCGCAATCTGGATTTCGAGAATTTCACTCGTGTCAGACAGCTCTCACAAAACTAACTGATAATTGGCTGCATGCAATAGATCAAGGAAATTTTGTTGGTATTACTTATCTGGATTTTACAAAAGCATTTGATCTTGTTAATCATGATAATTATACTTAACAGAAAACTGAAATGCTAATACTACGATCCAATATCAATTAAATGGATTCAATTATACTTATATGATCGAACTCAAAGTGTTTGAATTGGTGCGTACACATCGGAATCATGTACTACACATAACCATTTTGCGTCAGATTAAAACAAGTAAACCACTCTTAAATAGAAGAGCTTAACCGACAAAATAGTGTACCAATATTTGTACTTTATGTTAAAGCTGTTTATATTTTAATGTAAATTTTTTTTATTTTATAAGATAGATACAACTAAATAATTTGGACAAAAAAAGTAACTTATGAATTTGATGTGCTAAAACAACTTAATAATAAAATTCCTAAAATCATTGATAAAAAGAATTCGCTTTTATTACAAATCTTTTCAGACTTGAGTAAAAAATATTAGGTGTTTTAGAATTATTTTTCTTGATAAAAGTTTTAATATTTCTCATTAAAACACACCAAATTGCCACTTTTCCTAAGGATTAAGAATTAAGTTAAAATTTGTGAAAGTGCAAGGAAGTGTCAATCAAACCCGCCAAAAAATTTAAAGTTTTAATAACTTTTAAATGAAATAAGATTTTTAATTAATTTTTGTGTGAAATGCTATTAAAATATATAATTCGTGATATTATACAGAAAAAATAAGAAAATATTAACTTCAAATCTGTGTCCAAGTACCTTTAAGCATTCTATAGAAATTATCTTTTGCTTATATTAATACATGTTAAGGATGAACTCTTTTGAATATCTTACCCCAAGTGGGTCCTCGTACTTAAAGGTACTTGTACGCAGATTTGAAGTTAATATTTTCTCATTTATTCTGTATAATATCACGAATTATATATTTAAATAGCATTTCACACAAAAATTTATTAAAAATCTTATTTCATTTAAAAGTTATTAAAACTTTAAATTGTTCGGCGGGTTTGATTGATACATCCTTGCACTTTCACAAATCTTAACTTTATTCTTAATCCCTAGGAAAAGTGACAATTTTGAGTGTTTTAATGAGAAATATTAAAACTTTTATCAAGAAAAATAATTTCATTCAGAATAGAAATGTTAGAAAGCAAAACACCTTCACAAGTATCGTCATTCCGAACTAAGAGATGCGTACAGAGTTTAGCAAATCGAGCACACTCGTGTTATGTACACAGTTTTTGTAAACAGGGCTCGAGTTCTATTATTGTTTATATTTATGCCTCCTATGAGAAATATCAGCCTGAAAGTGCAGTGAAAAACAACCAAACACAGATATGCAGTTTTTTCGAATATGTCATTTTATTTAATGACATATGGTAAAATGTATAACAAATCATGAAGGGGGATCATCTAATATTAAACAATACAGGTTACATGTACACAGGTGAAAGGTACAAGTGTGATCCCCCTGAGACTGACTAGAAATTTACATGCAGTGAACATATCAGAGTACATGTAAATATGCATAAAATATAACATAAATGAGTAAATCCTTGGAGGCGTCCAAACAATTGCGCCACAAGCCCTCACGCAGTGTCACGCAGTGAGGGGTTGACGCCAAACAAGGAGAAAAATCAAAAGAAAACATTTTTATAAAAATAGTAAAAATGCTGAAATTTACAGCATTTTTTGAAGTATTTTTTATTTTTAAATATATAAAACAACATTGAAGTTGAAGTTCATATGATATCACATACATTTTAGACTAGGTGTTCTTGACAAATAACAAGTACTGATGCAACAAAGACATTAACATTCACCTGTTAGCTGTTAAATTGTGGATCAAGAGAAGCCAAAATCACCGCAAGGAATGTTTAGTATATATGTAAAATTAGGTAGGTCTTCATCTAACCTCAAGACAATGCAGGCAGAGTTTTTAACATTCAATTCACATGAGCAGCTATCCGCTGAATTCATGTATCTTGAACTAAGACTATGCAAGCAGATTTTAACACACAATTTACATGAGCAGTTATGCGCTGAAGCCATGTATCTTAACTCAAGACTATGCAAGCCACATTTTATTATACAATTTACATGAGCAGCTATCCGCTGAAGTAATGTATCTTAACTCTCAACTATGCAAGCAGATTGTAACAAACAATTTACATGAGGAGCTATCCTCTGAACTCGTGTCTTAACTCAAGACTATGCAAGCAGAGTTTGCAGCACAATTCACATGAGCAGCTATCCGCTGAACTAATGTATCTTAACTCAAGACTATGCAAGCAGATTTTGAAGCACAATTTACATAAGCAGCTCTCTGCTGAACTATGTATCTTAACACAAGTCTATGCCGGCAGATTTCAACATACAATTTAAATGAGTAGCCGTCATCTTACATGTAGCTCAAAGACTATGCAGGCAAGTTTCAATGCTGAACTCATTGATATTAGAAAGCCGATTATGAAGACATTAAAATTTAGCTGAGTTATACAGAGTTGATGCCTATAGAGGATGTACATTGTGGAATATTTGATAAACACTTTACTGGACTAATGACCAGATTTACAAAATTAATGATAGAACAATTAATGTTACATAAGAAGCTAATACATTGCAAAATCTTATTTTACACATTAAATGAATGACAGGTGCTGACTACTCTATACAGTGAAACTCGTTTAGTACGAACACGGATAATGCGAATTCATGGATATAGCGAATTCAATTTGGATCCCCAGCTGTATAAATTTTATAAATTTCTTGTACGGTTATTACAAATTACGGATATAGCGAAGTAACTTCATGCATCCCAGCGACTTCATTATAACCGAGTTTTACTGTATATGATGTTCCTTGGCAGTACATGTTGGAGAAAATGATATTTGCCATTCAACACAGATATCAACATAGAATCCATAAGATGAGCTTGAGCATTTTAAGTGTGTAGCTTGCCCTTCCTGATGGTGTGGGTTTCAATCTTTGGTGGCATCATTTTCCAACAGTTTACTATGAAGCTGACATCATGTCCAGAATACTGTATAGGGGATTAATTTCACGGTTTTAATTTTCACGTTTTCAATTTTGAAGCTGGGATGACGTTCCAATAATGCACAATTTCCGCCATCTGAACTGAAATTTGTAGGGTACATTGCCTCTCCATTATGTGCCTTGGTTGGTACTGAGGTTAGGTGTTGATCCCTTTATAGTTCAGGTTGGCCCTTGGCATCGGTGTACTGCTACAAGTAACAGAATACCATGGTAAATAGTGTACGAGTCTCATGCACTACTAAAGCCTACGAATATTTAGATGCTGGAACCCAAACAAAATGAGAAACAATTTACATTGAGCTTTTCAGAACAGTCTTGATGACATGCTACATGTACAGCATGAGAAGAATTATTGAAATATCTATTTAAGTTTCTCATAATACTGAAAGTTCTTTCCTCATCAAATTGAAATATGAAACAAAATGTTTCTACTGATATAATTAACATTATACTAAATGTTTCCACAAACACTATGAAACATTATACTGAATGTTTCCAAAATCCTTTTGAAACTATATACTGAATGTTTCCACAAAACCATTGAAAGATTCACTAAATGTTTCCATAAAAAATTTGAAGCATTATACTGAATGTTTCTACAACAAACTTTAAACATTATACCAAACTATGAAACATTATACTGAATGTTTCCACAATCACTAATACGTGACTATGAAACATTATACTGAATGTTTTCACAAAACCTTTGAAACATTATACTGAATGTTTCCATAAAAAGTTTGAAACATTATAATGTATGTTTCTGAAACAAGCTTTAAACATTATACTGAATGCTTCCACAAACACTATGAAACATTATATTGAATGTTTCCACAAAAACTTTGAAACATTATACTGAATGTTTCCACAAAACCTTTGAAACATTATACTGAATGTTTCCACAAAACCTTTGAAACATTATACTGAATGTTTCCACAAAACCTTTGAAACATTATACTGAATGTTTCCTCAAAGACTTGAAACATTATACTGAATGTTTCCACAAAACCTTTGAAACATTATACAGAATGTTTCCTCAAAGATTTGAAACATTATACTGAATGTTTTCACAAAACCTTTGAAACATTATACAGAATGTTTCCATAAAACATTTGAAACATTATACTGAATGTTTTCACAAAACCTTTGAAACATTATACTGAATGTCTCCACAAAACTTTGAAACATCAAACTGCATGTTTCCATCAAAACTTGAAACATTATACTTAATGTTTCCACAAAACCTTTGAAACATTATACTGAATGTTTCCATAAAAAGTTTGAAACATTATAATGTATGTTTCTGAAACAAGCTTTAAACATTATACTGAATGCTTCCACAAACACTATGAAACATTATATTGAATGTTTCCACAAAACCTTTGAAACATTATACTGAATATTTCCACAAAACCTTTGAAACATTATACTGAATGTTTCCTCAAAGACTTGAAACATTATACTGAATGTTTCCACAAAACCTTTGAAACATTATACAGAATGTTTCCTCAAAGACTTGAAACATTATACTGAATGTTTTCACAAAACCTTTGAAACATTATACAGAATGTTTCCATAAAACATTTGAAACATTATACTGAATGTTTTCACAAAACCTTTGAAACATTATACTGAATGTCTCCACAAAACTTTGAAACATCAAACTGCATGTTTCCATCAAAACTTGAAACATTATACTTAATGCTTCCACAAAACCTTTGAAACATTATACTAAATGTTTCCATAAAAAGTTTGAAACATTATACTGAATGTTTTCACAAAACCTTTGAAACATTATATTTAATGTTTCCACAAAAACTTTGAAACATCAAACTGCATGTTTCCATCAGAACTTGAAACATTATACTGAATGCTTCCACAAAACTTTGAAACATTATATTGAATGTTTAAACAAAGACTTGAAACCTTATACTGAATGTTTCCACAAAAACCTTTGAAACGTTATACTGAATGTTTCCAAAAAACCTTCGAAACATTATACTGAATGTTTCCATAAAAACTTGAAACATTATACTGAATGTTTCCAACAGAATTCATTCATTATACTAACTGTTTCAACATAAACTTTGACACATTGTACTGAATGTTTCCAAAACAGAACTTAAACATTATACTGACTGTTTAAACATAAACTTTGACACATTGTACTGAATGTTTCCACAAACACTAATACATGACTGAAACATGATACTGAATATTTTTCACAAAAACTTTGAAACATTCTATTAAATGTTTCCAAAACAAACTTGAAACTTTTTACTGAATGCTTACACATTACATTTGTTACAATATACTGAATTGTTCCACAAAAAATCAAAACCATTATACTGAATGTTTCCACAAAAACTCAAAACATTATACTGAATGTTTCCAAAACAAACTTGACACAATAAACTGAATGTTTTAACTTAAACATCAACTTTGAAACTTTATACTGAATGCTTCCACAAAAACTTGAAACATTAAACTACATGCTTACACAAAAAAACTTGAAACATTATACTGAATGTTTCCACAAAAACTTGAAACATTGTACTTAATGTTTCCACAAAACTTGAAATATCATAATGAACGTTTTGACACAAACTTTAAAACATTATACTGAATGTTTAAGACAAAAACTTTGAAATATTATTTACAATGAATGTTGTCACAAAGACAATGAAGCATACTGAATGTATCTTCAAAAACTTTAAAACATTATACTGAATGTTTGCACAACAACAATGGTACATTGAACTGAATGTGTTCCCAAAGTTTTGATATAAAATACTTAATTTCCAGGAGAACTTTTAATCATTACACTGAATGTTTCCATCAAAACCTTAAACATTCACAAAAACAAAACAAAACTAATCGAAATTATACTGAACATTTCCACCAATATTGCAACAATATATTGAATGTTTTCACAGGTATCTTGAACATATTCTTAATGTTCATACTAAATTCTTTTTTATTTTATTTTATTTTTTTTTTATTTTTTTTTTTTGAATACTATAATACTATTGAAAATAGTACTGTTAGAATATTTTAAAAGAAATATAGAAAACATTACCAAAGTTTCTACTGCACATTGTACAAGTGAAACAATATATTGAAAATATAATTGACATTGATTGCAATATTAAAACATTTACCTGATTCAGATTTTTTTTTTATTATTATTGTTTATTTATTTATTAATTTTTTTTTTATTTAATTTTTATTTTATTTTATTTTTTTCTGAACCATTTTTCTCCCAGTATTTCTACTTATAGCATAAAAAGAAACGATATATTGAATGTTGCAAAACCCACTAATAAGGATTTTGCTGAACATATAAATACATTTTAAAATTGCAGAGTCTTCCTTATATGGAAAATAATGCCTCTTTAGAATTATATGTAAGGCAGCTAGTAAATAAACTTAACATGTCTTCAGATATATGGCAATTACCAAATGTTTCCTGTTTCTAATGCTGCAAAAAATGATTATCAACTTCATTGATATCTTTGCATCATTAGAGAAACTGTGTTAAACATTCTTTAAATTGTTAACTGGATATGCAAAGTATTGTAAGGAGCAGTACACAAATTTTTATACAGCTCTGAGCTGAGCATAATTATTTAAGGCTATATAAAAATAATAATATAGAACATAAAATAGTGTACTGGTCTTATTTCTTTGAAAAGATGATAAAATGCACAAGCAAAAGAACATTCCTCATAGGCTCCATGGACAAAGAATGAAGTTTACTGCAGGTGGACTCCATCCAAAGCCAGGATCAGAGAGGATAGGAGAGACTCCCCGAGAACCCCCTGGTGAGGCCAGAGTACAATCCACGATACTGCAGCTGACATCCCGTGGTGACCCAGTTGACCTTGACAAAGATTCATAAAAAAAAAACCAAACATACAAACATGTGTAGATCAGCGGACAGGTTAATTGAGCGATAACCCCTTTGACACATTTAGTGTAGATAATCTATTGCACTCTGTTTATTTTATTTTCTCAGATGTGCATACTGAATAATGCAGAAGATTGAAATGCATTCAAATCACAATGACACAACATATATTTCCCATAAGTAAAAAAAAACCAATGTTCTAATGATGGAACGATTATAAATGGCACACTGTATAGAAATGTCTAATTCAGTAATTATCATAGATAGGCCTATACCATCTGAGAAAGTTTCATCTGCTGAATTGATTCAACATGTGCATGTGTTTGTAAACAAACCAATATTTCAAGTGTAAACAATAATTCGCTAAACCAACCAGGATACCATAAATTATGCGTAAACAGGTTCCACGATCAGGCAAGTTATTAACTCCAGTAATGTAAACAGGATGGATAAAATTGCAGAATCGAACAGTCATATAAAATTCACAATTTTGATGCAGCTGCAGAATATTCAAATGGAACAATGAGTGAATGACTGTAATGCATGTAGATTAAGTACGCAAGTGAGATTTCATTCGCCGAGACAACTGATAATTCTCTCCATGAAAAGGGGGTATCGTAATGGGGGAAACGATACAGGTTAAATAATTAAATGGAAAACAGTTTCGACATAAATACTATTATTTCCATACTATGTATTTACTGAACATCAGAAAGACAAATCATAAGGAGAACCCATGAAGTGTAACAGGTACATATGGTAAATAAATATAAATTATGAAAATGATTTGCCCTGTTGCACCGCCAGTTAGCCTGTATTTTATAAAGGCATGCAGCTTAACCATAATGACGTATGAATAAAATAATGATTTAAAAGCTGCTCCAAATATGTAAACGTTAAAACATTATTTGTTTTGTTATAATGACCAAAACAATACTGCCCTTAATTGACGGGAATGCACAAACACTGCATTCCTAGAACTTCTCCAGTGCATGGGCGAAAGCGGTCCCCGTGTTTCAAATTCTTCATAGGGGGTTGTCGAAGTAAACAGCAACTGCCAAAACACCATCTGTGCCTCCACCGAAATAGGTTCCCCGATACGAGGATAGTTTCCACGGCATAAAATTGATAAATTACAGGCACCGATGATTCTCCCCTAAGAAGTTGACCAATAATTGATCTTAGACCACAAGTACACAGGTCCCTTTTTGCATAAACATTTTTTTTTCTTCAATGCACTGCCAGGCTAACAAAAATGGCGCAACAAAATCAAGGATTTTGATTGGATAACTCTGTCAAGCAAAATAAGGTGCGATTTCGCAATAAAAGGTTCTATGATAATTGCACTGCGATAAGGGCGCATATCCTGCAGACTGCGCAGGGATATGCAGAATTATCCTTAGGTGTAAAATATAATATATTTCTCATAGCGGCATAAATTGAATTATCTGTGATAATATTGTTTTAGAATTCACCGGGTACGTTCAATCGTCACAGTCTGCTTACCACAACTGCACGGACTGACAATATATTGTGTGTTTGTTTTGCTTTCGAACGTGTCTACTCTGAATTTTCTGGATTATAGTATTAACCTTTTTCATTTATACAAAACGAGATTGCCACTTTTCCTAAGGATGAAGAATAAAATTAAATTTGTGAGAGTGCAAGGATATGTCAATCAAACCCGCCGAAAAATTTGAAATTTCAATATCTTTTAAACGAATTAAGATTTTAAATTAATTTTTGTGTGAAATGCTATTAAAATATATAAGTCGTAATATTATAGAGAAAATAATAACTTCAAATCTGTGTCCAAGTAGTTTTAAACATGTGTTAAAATTCAAACTGATAACAATTTACAAACAAGTTTCTAAAGTTATTATGATTTACATGTTTTACTATATTTTTTTTTATATAAAAAAAAATCTTTCTATGTTGTATTAATGACCAAGACGTGTGCAAAAATACGATATTTACGACATAGGCCTAAGAAAGTCGACAAGTGAAATCGACAAAGTCGAGAGATGAAGAAGACGGGACCGCGCCTCTCAAAGCGACAGAAATGCCGAATGGCACTCGATCCGTTTAAAGAGTCAACCGACAGAAATTTTAAAACATTTAAAAAATTGCCGACATCACAATTAGTCCTTCAGGTACATTCTCGAAAGCGGTCCCCAAACATCCCAGCCAAGAGCGCCGTTCTGGAAGTGTGTTGACGACGTTCTAGTAGCAGTGGAAAAGCGAAACTGAGGTTTACAAATTGAATGCTTTTAAACTTATTGAAAATAGCAATGTTTATGCATTATAGATACAAAAGTTTCAGAATACATAATATACTGTCACATCGCAAACTGAAACATAGCATAAACATGTTACATATTAGGCCTAAGGGGTCCTCAGATGCGTGCAGACGACAGCATTCGTATTGTCTTTTTATTGCAACTTAAGCTCGTAGTATATGATAAATTTCCTTTGATATAGTAAATGCAGAATATCTATTCCAAATGTATAGACATACCGTACGAAAATACTAAGATAACATATACGAGGGTCGTTAGAAAAGTTCGCGGACACATTGAATTACGGAAAATCTATTGTGTACTGTGAAGTATGACCTATGTCTGAGTAATTTCCTACATTTTGTTTATTTGTATGTAAAAAATCAGGTCTATACGATAAAATTTGAAAATTAACAACGATTTTTACTATGAGGACATGGGATTCACGGAGCAATCACTTGACGTAAGGCGACGTGACAACCAGATTTCAACCCGTTAAGCTTTGTCGCAGTTCTATAAAACTTTCATTTCTTCAGATTTATTTTATCTTTTTCTACCTTAAAATTGAATATCTATATCAAGACATGTAATTTTTCTTCTATAATGTCTTTTGTACTGATTTGGATATTATTGAGATCTTTAAAAAAGTCTATGCAGTTAATCGATCGGGTATGGAAACTTTGCAAAACCATATAGGCGCAACGCAACGTCCATGCGATACGGGGGTATTGAAGTATCGATGTAGTTAATCATTCAAAATGTTAATCTTTCCATTCTTATGAAGCTACAACCATTTGAAAACTTGTCCTTTGTAGGTGTAGAAAATTCCCGGCAGCATCTTGAACATTTTATCTCCTTTTAGACATTTTCCAGTCTGCATACATAATTTTTACGTACTGCAGTGCTCCATGACGCTCAATGACGTTCCGATTTTTGGCTGTGTTTTTACGTGTTGATCATTTATAAACGGCTATAAAACAGGCATATACCCTCCAATTTACCTGAAAATTTCTCCCAATGACGTTTCATGAATACTTTAGCGGCAGGTAAAATATCATAAATCTCTTTGCGCTACATTTGTGCAATTTTTAATTTTAATAAAGAGTCTTTCTTTTGTAAACGTGCCAAAATGTAGCATGCTCCGTGAAGCAAGTTTTATCAAATTAAAAAATCTGTATATTTTTCAATAATCACCGGAGAGCAACAAATTCTTGTATATTTATTGGAAAGAAGGCAAAGATTTTATCTGGAAAGTTTGACCGGTTTCGTGTAAATAGCGCGCTCACAATTGAACTTGTCCGCGAACTTTTCTAACACCCCTCGTATAATATTAAACTGTTAACATTCGCCTAGAAACTAGGTCGCTTCATTCTATGGCAGCCTCTGCGGGTTAAAAAGGGAATATTTCTGAGACATCATAGAACATGTAGAAATTATTTGACTCTAAACTACAAACATAGGTTCATAAAAACAAAGTTAGATAGACAAAATAATGATTTTACATTTTTTGAACAATGGTATTACCAGTAATTATAATCTTTTTTTTCTAAAAAAAAATTTTCAGGTAAGTCTTGTTGTCACACGAGTCACAAATGAAGAAATTTAGAAGAGAGCAGGGTTTTAGAACCACTAAAATCAGATCGAGAAAAACCATGCAAATCAGACTGAGAAAGTGGGACTGGATTTGACTAATCCCAGGAAAGCCACCGTCTAACACCAGAAACCAGGACCCAATCCGGAGCTCCGCAGGGCAAGAGAAAGAGAGGACATCCAACAAACTATTATAAAGTTTAAATGTTAAGGGGGACCTATGTCCGAAAAGTCTTTGAGTGAAATTTTCAAAACTGTGAAATTTCTTTCATGACCACTTGCTCTTAATTTTTAGGTATTTAAAACAATACCTTTATATGCTTATTTTTACAAAGGAGCACGTGCAAAAACAGTGTGAAATGCTAAAATAGATTATTTTCAGATATAAACGTTCTACCCCTAATAAGCGCTAAAAGGAATCAAAATTGTCAAATCACTTGACTTGTATCTTTAAAACAAAGTTAAAGTCATTGTAATTCATCTAGCATGAAAAATTATAATGGAGCACAATGTAAGTATTACCCATTTTTGTCGTTGTTTTGCAATTTCGACATACATAAAACGTAATATCTAAGAAAGTCTTTGTGTGAAAATGTTGTAATTCATATTTTTTGAAAGAAATGAATTATCTCTTTATTTTGATAAAGAAAAAAGTATACCTTTATGATCAAATAAACAAGAAATGTGAAGTTTTATTTTATTTTCGTACTCTTGTGTTATATATATATGGACCTTTCTGCACTAAGACAAGGGTAAGTAAGCACTGGCAAACATCTGAATATAAAACTATTTTGTGGAAAACAAGTATTTTGTTTTGATTAGTAACAATTTACAATGATTTAATCTTTTTTTTTATTCCAACCATTCTGTTTCTCTCTCCCCCCCCCACCTCTTTTACGTCAACAACCACCTCCTATATGAATTATCCTAGGAATGAATTTATACAAATCTAAATGTACTAATCAATACGCAAATATAGGTACAAGTACATTTTTTATTTTTTTCCCCTAGTTTTATCGAGAAAATACAATTAATGGTTAATATAAAATTAAACATATATCCCTGATATAAGCCGCTTTCTTTGCTGAATTTTATTCTGTCTTTTTGATCTTATATTCAGCATATTATCGACGTATTTTTTCACAGTTGCAATTGCTATGAATTATCAACCAAAAGAGAGATGTCTAATATTAACAAACTCCATTAATCAAATAAAACTGCCATTAAAGATGTATAAATTTTCTTTTTGTAAATTGTTTACGCTATTGATTATTAACAATGGTAAACCTATACCACAGTTGCAAAAGTCAACAGGTAAAAACAAACGTCGCTATTGTGACGTCACATAACGCTGCTTTGACGTCGAACGACATAGGTCCCCCCTTAATTGATTACTTTTGTTCATAAAAAGCTTTTTTTTAACAAGATTGTAATTATTACCTGAAATTATCAAACACTTATTTTGAATATTTGGTGAATAAAAACACATACTTTCATGCCTGATTGCCTTGATTTATTTTCATTAAATGCTGAAAACAAATAGGGGGTGGTGGTAAAAAAAAAATCAAAACTTTCTTATTTGTGCACTAACCCCTACTTTTTATGCTATGAAAAGGACCCATAATACCTAAAGAAAGTGTTCAACAATTTTCTTAAAAAGCTTAATTGTAGAAATATGTTTTTCTTTGGTTTTTCGAGCGATTTTATAGGGAAAAATTTGCCTAATTTTGACACTGGTGAACAACATTTTTGGGCACAATTTATACAATTGGTATTTATTTGCTCATATTTTGCTTTTATAATCAACTTTGTAATACTTTCAAGTAAATCTAAGCAAAATGGAGTATAAAATTGATTGTATTTATAAGTTTATGGGATATTTCATGGTTGAATCTCTCTTAGATGAAGACTCATATGCACTTTTCTTGTCTTTAAATTATTTTTGAATATTACACTTTCAGAAAAATATAAGCATGTGGAAAGTTTAATGCACTTTTTTTTTTTTACGGATATGAGAAGAATACATCCTTAATTATTTTAATGTACTTTTTCGAACATTTTTTTTCCTCCGTAAAAAAATGGCCATTCAGAAGTAGAAATTTATGAACCTACATTTTATGTTATCCCAACATTTATTGGAAATGTAATCTGATGTCCACTTGTATAATTTAACGCACTCTATAAACATCTTACGGTGGTATATTCAGGATACGCAATTATTATTTTTATAAATATCAGAAAAAAAATATTATCTTGTGAAACCGACATAATTATCTTGCAAAAACGAAAAAATTATCTTGTGAAAACGAGAAATTATCTTGTGAAAACGAAAAATTATCTTGTGAAAACGACATAATATCTTTTGAAAACGAGATATTATCTTGTCAAAACGACATATTATCTTGTGAAAACGAGAAATTATCTTGTGAAAACGACATACTATTTTGTGAAAACGACTTATTATCTTGTGAAAACGAGATATTATCTTGTGAAAACGGAATATTATAGGATTAAACGTTCTTTTTGAAAAATTTATCGATGTGTAAACTCTTGACATTTTACTCACAAACTAAATAAAAGTGCGAAGCATTTTTATGTTAAGTTTGTGAGAAAAATGTCAAGAGTTTACACATCGATAAATTTTTCCAAAAGAAGGTTTAATTCTTATAATTCCAATAACGAATTTTTAAAATGATTTAAATCATTTCTCTTCGAGGCCTTCATACAATCCATTATTTCTGTATGGCGTAGGAATACTTTATACCGCAGAGGAACGTAATCGAGATGAATTTCGATAGAGTTCAACTTGAATTGTCAAAACAATCAATTAATAAACTTATAAAGACTTCTCAAATGTTGTTTAAGTCTACAAATATCATAATTACGAGTTTACTTCAGAATAGTTCGTCCTTGACCATGGCCATGTTGACATTAACGACAACGCTGAAAGCGAAAGTTGCAGACCGACGACGCCTTTGATTTGCACTGGTTTGTTCAAAGATTGAGGAATTCATAGAAAGTAATAATATGAATTTGATGCTAATAAGGCAAGAGTTTGAGGAATGTTTCTTTTCCCTGTCACAACGATACGAACTGAGCTGATTTACTTCGTTTATTATGAACGTCGAGAATATGACATCAGCGATTTTTAAAATTCACACCCGTGATCCGATAGTGGCATAAACATTTTCATGGCGTCTGTCAGCTGGTCAGTCCTGTTTGTCGCCAATTTTGTTTTATTTAATTAAAGAACTATATGCGGTATATTGCATATATTTGCCCCCACAAAAGTCAAATTTTGAAAACTTCCTGAAATGTGCTGAATTCAATAAATTGTATGAGAAATATAAATTAACAAAAAATATTATAGTGTCAAGGCAGTGTATTCACAATTTTTGATTTATGACGTCACAAACTAGTCCGATTTTATATCCTTTTTCAGAAAGAGGACAAAATGAACAAAATTTCAACAATTTTAGCTTTAAAATTTATAGAGCGCAAGTTTGTTCAGGAACAATATTGACATATTTCATTGATATTATCATTCTACACATTATATCAAAATATTGATCCTGAACACACATGCGCTCGGTGACTTTTACTCAAAATATTGACGAAATATGTACATTTTTCTGTAAAATTCATAAAAAACTGAAATTTACGTCATGTTTGTGACGTCATTACGTACATATGATGTCATTACTTATGAAAATATTCAGTGCTTTGAAGTCAGCATATACTCCCCTGTTTACGAACTTAATTAGATATATCTCCATCAAAGTTTGATTTGGGGGGCAAATATTGGTTACTACCGCATAAAGTTCTTTGAAGTTTCTTCAAATTCTTGTATTCATAAAGTAATTAGCTAAAACAAACCAGAAATTACTGCTTTCATTGTTTATACGATAGCCCAGAAGCTTGGTCAAGAAAATAGTTTTGATTGAAAAATTTATCAATGTGTAAACTTTTTCTAAAACGTGTTCTCGTCCAATCAAAACACAGAGAATCAATAGATGAAATGAAGATTGGAATTATTATCTTGTGAAAACGGTATATTATCTTGTGAAAACGACATATAGACGCCGTGGAAATGAAAGGTCATTTATTGAATATTTTAAGGAGGCAGTAAAAAATGTTTTTCTCAGAATATATTACATGACTGTAGACTTCAGGTTGAAGGCTGATTTATTTTCATTTTAGGACCCAAGAAAGTACAATTTTAATCCAATTAATACATGAACATAATTAATACAAGCAGATATTTTGCAGATATGACATTTAAGTATTTATTACAGATATAAACTGCCACTTACGACATTATTGCTGAAAGATTACACAATAAAACAACTAGTTGTAAGTCGTACAATGTAAGTGGCACTTCCGACGTTTCAATATCTTATTAAAGCAGGCGTTTATATGGAAATGAAATTAAAGAAGAGATACCGAATGATAATTACCCTAAAATACTAGTACTAGAAATAATTTCAACCATTTTGAAATTCCCATTTTTATTTGAATGAAATATGATTGGAAATTTTTAAATGTAAGAATACAAAGTGCATTTTTCGTTTTAGCATCCGATAACATTGAAGGAACGTTCATAAAGAACAGAAAATGTCCCAGTTACATCATTGTATTTTGGAACATTTATATGTAATTTCAAGCATTTTAATGATAAATGTATCATCTATAGCTGCTGTATACTTTTCATCCATATGCCTATTTGACAAAGAATAGCAGAATACTAAATAAGGTAGTTTAATGTATGTAACATATTTTAAAGCCGAAAAAATATGTCGTTTTCACAAGACAATATCTCGTTTTCACAAGATAATATTTCGTTTTCACAAGATAATTTGTCGTTCTCACAAGATAATATCTCGTTTTCACAAGATAATTATGTCGTTTTCACAAGATAATTATGTCGCTTTCACCGGATAATTTTTTTCTGGTATTAAAAAAAAAATAATTGCATGTCATAAGTATACCACCCTAACATCTACAAACCCTCCATATTTTTTTTTCCATTGTGACGTCATATGGTCAAAGTCTACCGAAACAGCTTGAACTGCCACAATGATGATGCAACAGAATAACAATCCACACAATTTATGGACGATTTTATTAATCATAAAACAATAATGTTATTTACTGACTAAATCTTAAGTCAGAAAATCTAAAGAGGAAAGGTAAATTGATTGTATCTTGTATAAAGCATAATTGTTAAGCAAGTCCACAGATGTACAAAACACTCTGCATTTTATCTTGTAAATAGCAATGTCATCCGCATTTTTTGTGTATATAGCAACGTCATCCGCATTATTACTTCAGTAGATAAATTTACATGCTTGATTGTTCTGAAGACGACCGTCACAGGTCGAAACCGGTCAACAAAATAAATTTACTGTTGCATTCTCACGAAGTGTTGGTGATCTGTTTTATACTTTTAAGTTTAAAATTTTAGTTACAGACCCTATTGAATGCCATTCGATATCCACACGTGAGAATCGTCCGCAATTTTAACCTTAAGGTGTTGGTCTCCAGATTTTCTTTGTTTTGTATTCTTTTTGTAAATAAAAAAAATTTAAGTCTGTATGTAACATGTTTCCATAAAATATTTAATTCGTAGTAATTAGTTAAGGGCAATTATTTTCTTATTTATATTAAATGTGCAATCTATTTCAGCTGCAGTTGCAATCAGCTTTTATAATTAAGTTAATCCGGGTTTTTGAATGAATTGTGCTCTTAATTCACAGATGAGAAAAACAGGTATATTAGTGTAACAGTTGTATATTTTAAAACAAATTTTATGTAATGTATAGAAAAAAAAAGTTTTTACCACGGCGGAGATTTGAACTGGGATTGTCATGATTTGTTGTTCAAGGAGCTCTGCGTTAACCACTTGACCACTGCGGATTACGTTCAGTGCCATTGCAAAGATGTTATGCAATGAATATTTTTTTAATCTGTATACTCTCCAAATAATGCAACTAGGTATAATAGGGTTTGTGTAATTTCAGAGTAATGAAAATATTGTAACTTATATTTCACATTATTTCCATTTAGAATATGATATTGGTTTTGAAAGAGAAGTTTTTGAATTAATGTCAAAACTTGGTCATCATTGGTCATTGAGATTATTTTTCTCGTGTGCGCCATTTGTGAATTGTTTTCGAAACAAAGACTCCTGTAGAGAAGAACTTTGTAAGTATTAATGAGAAATGAAGATGCATATAGAGTTACTAAGAGTGTGCATT
>PRKT01000383.1:139713-159338 GCA_003671525.1 Saccostrea glomerata | reverse complement strand
AAGGGAAAATGTTCTTGTTCTCACTGACATTTTCAGTAAGTTTACACAGGCTATACCTACCAAGGATCAGAAAGCGGTTACGGTAGCCAAAGTACTGTTGAAGGATTGGTTTTCCAAGTTTGGCATTCCTCGTCGTATACATAGCGATCAAGGGAAGAATTTTGAAAGTAACATTGTGAAGGAATTGTGCGACATGTATCATATAGCGAAAAGTAGAACTACTCCATATCATCCCGAGGGCAATGGTCAGGTTGAACGTTACAACAGAACTATGCACAACTTGCTCAGAACTCTCTCTGTAGAACAGAAGCGGAAGTGGCCAGAATACCTATCCGAGTTAGTCTACATTTACAACTCGACGATTCATTCTTCCACAGGATACACACCTTATTTCCTCATGTTTGGCCGTGATCCTATTCTACCTATAGATCATTTACTAGGAATTGTCGATACCAGTTCTGCTTCAACAAATACCTTCGATGTTAGTGAATATGTATCCAAACACAAGGATAAACTTGAAACAGCTTTCGAGAACGCAAAGAGAAACTTGGAGAGCAATGCAGAAAAACGAAAAGAACAGTTCAACCGCAATACAAACGAGCATCCAATTCCAGTTGGAACCCGTGTGTTAAAGCGTAATCGAATCCAAGGTAGAAATAAGATTCAGGACTTGTGGGATTCGACCCCATACAAAGTGATTGATTCACTAGGAGACAATGTGTATTCAATTCAGTTAGCCGATGGATCAGGACCTGTGAAAAATGTAACAAGACGCGAAATCTTGGACACTGGTGAGGTCATCCCTAACGAAGTACAAGAGGAAATTCCTGTTACTAATTCGGATTCTAGTGACTCCGATTCCGAGGAATCATTTATTGGCATTATCCAACAGAGTCAATATGAATCCAACAGTCAGGATGAAGCCGAACCGACCCCAGATTGTTGTGATCCGACAGATGAAGTTTCACAAAATTCTGAGCCCTCTGTGAAGCCGATCAGACGTTCAACAAGGACCACTGCCGGAAAACATTCCAATCCACATCGATTGCCGAAGTCAGCAGTGTGTTCGCAAGAAGTGAAAACGAAAAATTTCCAAGAACTTAGTGATGCCATAACCAATTTAGGATCGACGCTAGCTACGAAATTGAGTGAGGCTTGGACATCGTCTTAAATGGACATTTATAGACACACATTGGGTGTTTCAGTGTAATTTTCTTCATGTTCCCTGAGTATTTCAAGTTATTCTTTTGCTGTGGTCAGCAAAAATAAAGTGGGGGAATATGTAAGAGTTGTATATTTTAAAACAAATTTTATGTAATGTATAGAAAAAAAAAAGTTTTTACCACGGCGGAGATTTGAACTGGGATTGTCATGATTTGTTGTTCAAGGAGCTCTGCGTTAACCACTTGACCACTGCGGATTACGTTCAGTGTCATTGCAAAGATGTTATGCAATGAATATTTTTTTAATCTGTATACTCTCCAAATAATGCAACTAAGTATGATAGGTTTTGTGTAATTTCATAGTAATGAAAATATTGTAACTTATATTTCACATTATTTCCGTTTAGAATATGATATTGGTTTTGAAAGAGAAGTTTTTGAATTAATGTCATCATTGGTCATTGAGATTATTTTTCTCGTGTGCGCCATTTGTGAATTGTTTTCGAAACAAAGACTCCTGTAGAGAAGAACTTTGTAAGTATTAATGAGAAATGAAGATGCATATAGAGTTACTAAGAGTGTGCATTTTGATGTGATATATATTTTAAGATATTATGAAAGTGCATGAATATGAGATTGGATTATATTATAGCAATGTTGTCAAACTTTGCAAGTTAGGTGAAATACCTGAGTAATGCCAATTGTTTTTCTATTATGATTTTATTCTTATTTTCAGACTATTAAGATAAGGGCATTGTTTACAGATAGATCAGTCAATTCTACAGTGTCACACTAGTCTGTTTGTCTGTTGAGGACGTTCTGATGTACCAGTGTTTCCCTATCTGGGGTAGGTGTTGATGTCAAACAGTACGGTATCTTTTATGATTTATATTTTATTTTTATGAACCATGAACCGAGCCACTGTTATATTTATGCAAATAGTATGTATTAGTTGTATAATTAGTAAAGGTTCATGAGTTAATGTATGTATCTGTGTATTACTATTTGTAGAACAGTAGATTCAGTAATTACTGTATGTACATGTATTAGTAAAGTGAATTGAGTGTTCAAAATTTGATAAATAGTTCAGATCATGGTATTTATGGAGAATGATAATTTGATTTGGAAATCCTAAATTTTTTTATTTAATTTCTACAACAACTTGTAACTGTGTTTTGTAGATCCATCACCTTTATATCACCTGTATATACTACTCATGATACTTGATGAATAAAGTCAAGAGAGAATAAGGTATGGTTTGCGTTTACAGGGAGATCTTGCGAATCACCAAAGCGTTTGAAACAGGCGAATTTAAACCAGAGATGCTAAGCATTCACGCGGTAACGAATTTCCTCTGTCATACTTGATGTTTGTTGTCATTACTGTTAGGACTAAAATCAAAGGACGTTTTCATGAGAAAATCTTATAACAATTCAAAGCATGGGAATCATAGAAGCCTTTGAGATAAGCGTGATGCATGTGGATGAACCAATAAAGGAGGACTTGTTTATTTTCGATATGGAACGTGGGAAGTTGCACGGCCATTCCAGTCAGAAGAAAGTCATTGACGAATTGTGCTGTTGTGTGTTTCTCGCTTCACCACTACATTAAAATTTTAAGTGACAATGGGAAAGAAGAAAGAAAAGACCTGAAAGTATCCTGTAAAGTGTTACGCTATATGCAGTCCGAACAGGGAAGATAAGTCAGGGTGCATTTGACCATGTCCAATGATGATGTAGACAGTTTGATTGTTGATTATTAATAGTATTTTCATCAGGTAATTATTTAATTATTCATTTTACTGAAAGTTATGAATGATCTACTGACTACGGATTTGAAAACGATGAATAAACGGTACGAGGAATGTCAGGATGTGACTAATATCCCAACATTGCCAAAAAATAAAAATGCATTCATTCAAGAAATTATTTTTTGAGGCCTAATATTTGTAACATTGGAACAGACATTCAACTGTTCAAGTTACCCTCTGTAAATGAAGTTTGATTTTAATTAATATCTCATTTTCTAATTAATAAAAAAGAGACACAGATTGTGCATGACAAGAACATTTCTTTATCAAGCATTTGCATTTAACTAATTCAATCTGTAAATTTTACAATAGTTCCATATTGATTCTTCATTGATTATATTGGAAATTTATTCATTTCATTGAGTTTTCTCCTTCCTTAAATGTTATTGTAAAAATGAACACATATGATTTCAGATCATAAGTCATTAATTAGAAAAGACAAGAACCAAAAAAAAGTATACTTCAGTGTTTCCGTAAAAGATTTGTGCCATCAATCGAAGTAAAGGTCATCCCATATCAGCTCAAGAATATTAAAGAAAGTTGGATGGATCAAGCTAAGATGTTGAACCAGACATGGCAAAATCAATAGAGATTTGGAGAAGACTTCTGGCTTGTCATACCCAATGCATATTTTTATATGTCTATAGATTATAGAAGAAAATTTAATGTTTAACAACATCCTATCTAGTATATACATGCTGTTTTCCATATCTTTAGAAAATATGTGTATGTGATGATTGTAGTGCATGCTCTGTTGTCCATCTTTGAATTTGTTGTCAGTAAAATAAATGTATACATCATAGGTATTAATTGAAGGTTGCTTTTGTCTCTACTTACATGTAACAAGTTTCTTAGAAGGGTTTGTAAAATTGTAAGGAAATTAATACATGAACAATCAAGATTAATATTTTAATTCATTAAATTTTGTTCTTACCAAGACCTAATACGCTCAAATAAGTATTTCTGAAAACTGATGAGTTTTGTACATAAAGTTGTAGTGAACATGTATAATCATATCTACTGTAACAGTTTAAAACATGACACTTAGAAATTGTAAGGTTGTTAATTTAGTAGGAAAGATAAGACCAGTTTAGTACTCTACTAAAATTAAAATCTTTCATAAATACATGTAGTTTATTTAAAAAATGGTTACATTTATAATCTTTTAATTATTTTCTTTATTTTGATTTGAAAAGGATAAAATTTTGTTATATATATTTTAATTATTATTTCATGGATATCAAGGAGATATATCTATCACTGAAGCATTGTTTCTTTTTCCCTGTTCTTGACAAATATTTATGACAGTGTTATGTCATTTTGCAAAATTTGCCTTTTCTCTGAAATCAGAAGTACTCTGTAAACTCATTAAAGTATGAATTGATGTCACTTAGAATTCATCTTTATTTTGTTCTGTCTGATATTTCAATTTAGATTCTCAGATTACCTAATCCAATGATTGAGCTAATGTCCATGAAGTGTAGAAATAGGCCATCTTTTAAAAATGTTTGGTTGTCGGCCTCTCCAGACCGACTGACTAAAATGACCAGACTCAAAACTTTCTTTTCAATGAAGGACCGTATTTTTTTTTCTTTTTATTCCTCTTATCCCCCTTAAAAAATGTTTTTGAAGATTTTCTCACCTACCGACCCAATAATTTTACCCTGAGTCAAGAGAGGGCAAACAAACATAACTTTAAAGATAGCATTTCTACTTTTCAAAGTAAAGAAATCATTTAATTATAAAAACAGCAGCTTCGTTGATGCAATGCTTACAACATTTCACTCAAAAAATGGCATACATGTATAATGACAGTCACCAGCCATAACTGAATACAGAAATTTTGCTACAAAGATGTCTAGAAGTTTATACATGTTGGAATACTAGTAACTAAATCAGCATGAGGCCAGATTCATAGGCATTAAATTGGTTTAGTTGCAACATTTTCTGAAGTATGTTTATATACACTCAACAAAAAAAGTTAAGGGTTATGTAAAATATACTGTAGTTAAGTAAAGGATATTTCAATTCTGAAATTAATTATAAATTGATGTAATGAATCAAAATTTTGTTTAGATTTTATTGATGGAAGGTGACGATTGTGGAGACAGAAAAATGAGCAATTTAGAAAATGCCCTGTGGCTAAACGTGATAGCTTTGTTGGAGGTTCCATTATGGTGTGGAGAGGAATTTCGATTCAGGGGTCCATGGAGTTGTACATCATCATAAATGGAGCACTGACCGTATCAGATACAGAGATGAGATCCTTCAGCCAATTGCGAGAACATTTACAGGTGCAATAAGGACAGAATTGGTTTTAATGGATGATAACTCCAGGCCAAACAGAGCAAACATAGTGAACCAGTACATTGAAGCAGAGACTATCTATAGAATGCGATGGCATTCGAAGTCACAAGACCTCAATCCGATTGAACAGCTCTTGGATGTTCTTCAGAGGCAAATTCAACAGCGGTATACTACTCCATACAATACTAATGGACTTGAAGTTGCTCTGGTAGAGAAATTGGATCGTATACCACAAAGTACCATCTGTTCACTCATTCGAAGTTTACCAAGGCGATGCAGGGCTGTTATTCAAGCAAGGGGAGGCCATACCAAGTTTTGAGAGTTGTTGGATAATTGTCAGTTTTGAATTAAGCAAATCATGCATTTACTGTATATGGAAATTCACTCTGAATAGGAGGGTATCCATAATTGGTAATCTTGTTCTTCTGTCCAAGTGAACAATTACCATCTGTTTTTTATCAGATGTGTAGTAACTTTACAAAGGAAATTAAGTAATTTATTCTGAATAAATATACTCTTTGGATGTAGAAATTATAAATAAAGGTTTTGATGACCCTTAACTTTTTTTGTTGAGTATACATATACATGTACTTCTAAAGGTGTTGAAGTATAATGCATGGACAATTTCATCAGAATATTCAGATGTAGAGATTGACATAAATACTGAATTTCTTCCATGGAATAAATTTTTAGACCATCATGTAGCACAGAAGGAGTTTTATTTTGAATATCTTTGGCCAATTTATGCCTAGAAACAATATAAAAAATAACATTTAGTCTGATGAGTAAACCATGACAAGGTGATATCAATGTTGTCTTTAAAGTGTAGAAAAAGACTGATTTTTATGTTCCGAACCCATAATATATCCCCTGTAGTACGTGTATTGGCACGCATAAACATTGGGCCAACGTTTGGCCAACATACTACTACCAACTTTAAAAGACACTTTCTTTCAGGGTGTATTACAAACATCGGGCCAACATTGGGCCAACATACTACTACCAACTTCAAAAGACACTTTCTTTCAGGGTGTATTACAAACAGTGGGCCAACGTTGGGCCAACATACTTCTACCAACTTTAAAAGACACTTTTTTTAAGGGTGTATTACAAACAGTGGGCCAACGTTGGGCCAACATCAACATCCCTCCTTCCTTGGGATGTAAAGTGAATAGAAGTTGCTAACGTTGGACCAACGTTGGGCCAACATAGGAATTCTGTCATGGTCGAGAAGGTTGGCATGGTGACATTGGTCCAACGTTGGCCCAACGTTGTTCCCCCAACGCCAACCATACAACCTTTTGCCAATGTTGGCCCAACGTAGTCTTGCTATCTGGGGTATGGTAAGATTATTTAAGACAGTGACTGTGACTGAGATTAGATTTGTTGTTAACAAATCTGGCTGCATTACGTTGTACTTGTTCTATCTTAAATTACTATATTTTTAAAATATCGTTGCTGATCAGATAAAATGTTGCTTTGTCAAAAACAAAAAAAAAAATTTTGGAATCTTATCAAGATGTATTTGTGGTAAGATCTGTCATTAAGAATTTTTGTCCTACCAGTGACTTCAGAAAATGTTGTTTTCCATCCAAAATATTATTTAAAAAAAATAAAATGATATTATCATCAATGTTGGCACACATCTGTATATCATATAGAACTTTGTAATTATTCACCTGATATATCCGACAGATGCAGATGTGACTGACACTGTGAACAATGCACTTGATCCGCAAGATGTTTAATTTCAATAACCCTCCTCCCATCATACCAATTAATGTCCTCAGTGTCACAGTCTTTCACGTCTATGTTCAACGCCACGTCAGGCATTCTAGATACATGTATGTTGACCGGCGCCGGAGCTGGTGGACAAGGTGTGTTTTCATTAATGGTATACTCATGGTCTATTTTGATTTCACCGATGTTTCGTTTGTTATTGATATTCTTTAATCTCGATGATCGCCAAGTTTTGATCTGGGTCGAAAACTTGCCTTTAAGACGATGAAATTTCCGAGAGCCCGAATCGTCTGGCTCGTCGGCCATCTTGTATCAATAGACAATAATGTGTAATTTGAGAATAGTTATCTGGCGGCATTATGGATTCCGGAAAAACGGCACGTGCTAGTTTGCGAATTCTGTCTATCACGTGATTGCTGTCGGTCTCTACCTTAAATTGCCATTTAATCAAGAAACAAATTAAAGGACTCAGCTTGAATAGTACTTATCTGTTAAAACTGAAGCTGAATATCATATATTGATAAAATTTGATGAAGAAAACAACACTGTTGCTATGGTTACCAAGAAGGGAAAATGTTCGATTTTGTGAACTTTATATCAATATTAAACCCTGTGTGCCAACTTTTTGCATCCACTTAGAGATTGGATGAAGTCAAAATTAAAAGTCAGGTTAGCTGTTAATAAATATCAATCATAAAAGTTTTGGGAATCTACATTTAAGGGTACGTATCCAAGGAAAGAAAATATTTTTCAGGTTTTTTCGTATATAATTTTTGCTTATTTCCATAGCAACGCTCTATTTAAAGAATCTAATCTGAATTTTTTCAAATGGGAAAACTAGGAGCATACCAACATCTTTAAAAATTGATCATTAGTTATGAGGAAATGTGCTTTTTTAAAAGATAGGATTAGATTTAAACATACAAAGTGTTACTTTGAAGGCTCTCTGTGGTATAAAAACCTTGGCAACCATTGCCAACCAAAATGAAATATCATATTTTGTTCTTGGTATATGTTTCAAGGCTCTTTTTTCTATTATTTGGTCACATTTCATCCTATAATTGCTTTTTATTTATACGTGTTTGACTTTATAAAATTCAATGAATATTTATTTTTACTTTTGAATACTTTGTTACCATAGTAACGTATATAATATTTGATTTACCAAATATGTTTATCATGCATTTGAGACATCTGACCTTCAACTTTTGGAAACAGTCATTGCCAATTGTTTCCTTTGCCGCAAATGTTAACTATGGGGCTCTAAACATGTTAAAAAATGCCATTTTTCGAACGTTAAGACATATTGCCATGGTAACTATAAAACATAGCAACGAATATTTGCCTGATTTCAGTTTAGGGTATCAATGACTTTTATCAAAGAGAGTTTGAAGACAATTCCCTGGCTGTTCGAAACACCATAATCAAGTACCACGCATCTGGGCTTTCATCTGTAAAAATAATGAAACTACTCGAAGCAAACTACAACTTCAAAACAACTAGACAGAGTGTAAGACGATTCCTTATTCGCTACAAATCAACGGGTTGTGTTCGCGATACGTAATTTTCTTATTCATACGGATAAGATATCATGTCATGTGTAATCTGTTACCCAAAATTATAATTTTCCAATTTTGTTGAGCTTTTTAAATAGTTATTTTTTATTTTTACTAATTTCTGCTAGCGAAAAAAATTGCTTTGGACATTGAACATGGGATTTAATGTAGTGTACGCAAAAAATTAATTTTTTAATCGTCGTTTGTGATCCATGAACAGATACATGGGAGAAATGGTAACGAACTGAAGAATCATATTTAAGCTTAAATGTTGAAATGAAAATATGTAAATCCCTTTGTCTTGTGCATGTATTTTTTTTTGCGTACGATGTACGTTAGTTTACCCACTCTTTCTATGTTAGTTTACAATCATCAAATGGGCAAACCATTTTACACCAACAAACTAAATTGCACTATGTATTTAATCTGTTATGAGTAGGGGAGGAGCAGCTAAAGTCGGACAGCATCGAATGTTGGACACTTTTCTCTTTCAGAATAAAATCGTTTCTAAATTTAGTGTCATGTGTACTTTTCTTTCAGTATCTCCGTCTACAGGATGTTTCTGGTTGTTTCATGCAAACATAGTCGTGAAAAAGTTTGAAATAATGTATAAAATTAAGAGGATACATACGCATCTCGTGGATCCGGATAATTTTCGCATGCGCACCGAGCGCGCACCTGTCGGCAGTGACCTTAGTTCTTCAGTTTGCCGTCGGTACTCCGTAATAGCCTATATATTTTGTAATTAAATCAAACTTTTAAATGAGTAATATTACTTATTCCCATAATAATAATTTTTTGGTGGATATCTATTAAGTAAGCTATTAAAATTAAACTATCCGACTTTACATTCTCGGTCATTTAAAGTCGGACAAGGAAGAATTTAAAGTCGGACAGCACATTATATTGAATAAATTGTTTTTTTCTTAATTGTCATATTTTTAAATACTAGAACATTTTTTTATAATGTTATTAAACTTACTGGTAATCTAAGAGTATTTTAGCTTTTGCAATCAAATTTTGCCGATTCGCTGCAACTTCTTGAAGGAAGAATTTATTTTAAAAAAAAAACATTTCATCACTTGCCTTATAGAAATTGTTTCATTTCAGAAAAAAACAATGAAAAACACGTTGAGCAAACCCCATCTCATTGAATTTTAACAGCAACAGACTGATATAATATAACAGATAAATAAAATACTGTAGACATAAACCGGGGGAAATAAAAGAAGAAAAGGAGAACAAAGAGAAGGAAAGATCGAAAGTCTATCAAAAAAAAAAATCATTTTTTCGTGGCTTTATTTGAGTTTCATGTTTATAACTCATCACTCATTCAGGAAAAGACAAGGTTTCTTTCTTGAAAATTAAATATGTTTCAGATTACTGATTCTAAAGTAAAGATAGTAGGATAAATAGTTTTCTGTTTATAACCATTTAATAAATGTATAAAATGAGATTTATTTTGGAGACAATTTAAACCCAAAAATTATTCACACGATAACGCATTGGTTTTATAGATTATAGATCGCATATTACATGTACTATATATGCTAATTCAAATTTCTTGGTATATAAATGGAAAAATTATCTAAATAATCCACACGATTATACTAAGTACATTACGTAAACTAATTTAATTAAGTTTATATGTTCACGAATCTTTTCACGGGCACTTGGTATCATTTTTGTACACTGAGGAGGGGCTAACAAATTTAACACAAAAATCAACTTACCTGAGTGAAGAAAAAAAAAGCGACAAGATAGAAAGAGTGGGTAATTGTCCAGGTTGATGGGAGGTATACGTACTTTCAATTTGATTACATATCTTTCAAAACCGAATTATATTCATACATTATTAGATTACCCTGATTTGACTGTAAGATATAAAGGTGGAGATGATGAAAACAGCCTTTCAATGAACTTGAATTTTCAATTGTGTAAAGTAAATGTTTGGGGGGGGGGGGGGGGGGGGGGGTTGAGAGGTCAGCCCCCCACCCAACCCCTTGAAACTTTGTGCATGCTCCATTACGATCAACACCTAAAAAATAAAGTAAATTGGACTTTAAATGCCGAAAACAGTTTGTGTCCGATTTTAAATTCTACATGTCCGACTTTCACTGTCGCTGTCCGACTTTATCAGCCTGTGCCTTTCCGTGTATATTTATTAAGTCAGCTGCTACAGAGGACATTTGATTAGATACTTATCAATTCGAAATTAGGGGGGAAAGTTTGTGGTAAGGTAGGGATGTTGTTTTTTGACAGTTACGGACCTAAATCACTCATATTTTTTATTTCAATAGCGTATAGAAATACAAACTAAAACAACATCAAAGAAAATTTAAAATATGGATTATGTAAAGGGATTTGTTAACGATAAAATGACTACTAATAGTATAAGGGATAATTTGAAACACTCAAGATTTGGTAGTTCTCTTTTTTTATTATTTGTACAAACTGATACCTCAAGCACTATAGACTAAAAACCGTACTCTGAATTACATAATTATGCAATGTTCAATGTATACCAACATGAAAATAAGGTACTGTGTTTGCATTTTAAATACACTGTACTAAAAAAATAAATAGATGTACTTACAGATTCTTCTACTGCAGAAACAGCTGGAGTGGTTGTGAAGTAATTAAACGACGGTTTTAAATCGGCCAACCAACTGAAGACCTTTAGCCCAATCTATTGTCTATTTTTGGAGAGGGGGGTCAACTTGTCACTGGACTTGTGTGTTACATGTACACCAAATCGGGTACTCCTTCGAAGCCATACCACTACCCCTGTCACTGTTTTGTGTAGGGGGGGGGGGTGTTCGAGGAGAGAGGGTTTTAGCTGGTCAACAAGTTTGTGTTGTATAGATCCCTCATAAGGTTTGCAACAATGCCACGTGCCGGTACGTGCTTACATAACAAATAAATTTTTAATCGTTTATTTAAGAATAAAAAGACAGACAGATAAAATGAATGAATGAATGAATGAATGAATGGATAGATAAATACATAAAATTATTTTTTAATACAGTGTAATAATTTTGTCGGTAAATATGTTTGCATTAAAATACATGTATAAAAAAAAAAAATAATTTACTGATATTTCTCCTCTGAAGCAAAAGTATAAATGATAAATCTACAATTTTAGAATAGAGAAACGATGTTTATTAATTTGCTTATCACTAAAAATAAAAGTACGATTAGTCATGTTGTTCTTCTGTAATAGATCAATCAATTAAAAATAATTTATATACGCGTTTAGTGCTATAAAATTATATAGATCAAGAATATATATTCCTTTTTTAAATTATATTGCGGCTTTCTTTTTCAAAGAGAAAAAATATCATATACCTACATGCATTTATATATTTTCTTTTTTACAATTAGCCCCAGAAAACGTAAAATATACGCATACTGAAATTTTATGATGCTAAAAAGATCAACGCGACGATGTTTTTCAGCCCATTTATCCTCCAACTCTACAGCAGCGTAAATTAATTTTTCAATTGAAACCGAGACATGGCATACATGACTAAGTAAACACAATTACATACATGTACACGTAATACAATATTTGAACTTCCGTAATAAATAGAAATTAACTCATTGATACTTAAATTTATTTAAACAATAACTAAATTACATTCTTTAATAACGGAAAAATTGTTATATACGTGCATTACATGTAAGTACTCCAAAAGTCATTTAATATGAACTAATGTTTACCAGCCAATCAGGGACCAAAACTAACAGGCTCCGCCCACTTCATTTGCATACCGTTTCCCAAAGCGTACCGTCCACATAACGAACCGTTCCGTGCAAGAAACGAAACGTACCGTCCACAAAGCGTACCGTTCCGTGCACAAAGCGAACCGTTCCGTTCTCAAAGCGTACCGTACCGTCCACAAAGCGAACCGTTCCGTGCAAGAAACGAAACGTACCGTCCTCAAAACGAACCGTACCGTGCACAAAGCGTACCGTTCCGTGCACAAACAGTACCGAACCGTACCGTTCCAGTGGTGTAGTAGCACGTTTTAGGGTCTGTAATTGCCATACTATACTCGTACAACTGACTATATGTCAAAATCTATCTGCCTGGTGCCTCTTGATTAAGCCTTTAACACCTGCCTGGTGTATTACTGCTTATAGCTTGATGATGTTTGATATGCTATAAATGGTAAAAATCTGTAAAAATATAGTTTAAATTCCTGATTGTGTATGGGTGACCATGGTACTGGCATATTATTGAATATATTCATGCACTTAAAAAATGTTTGAACCATTTCTTGAGTTTAAAAATTTTAAATCATAATATATGATAGTTATTTGTAAAATGGGATGCCTTTCCAGTATATCATTCAAAAATGATTTCATATTTGATGAATTATAATTGTTCTCTGGTCTAAAAATAAAAATTAATACATGTATACATAGCCCATGTCTATAAATTAATATAAACTATACAAATGAATTTTGACACAATACATGTACAGTTATGACTTAATTTTTAGAACATGTGGATTGATCTTGTTTATAAAACTTCAAAGCCACAAGATGTTTTATTTAGAATAATCAATTAGGATTAATTGTTTTATTTTAGACACATCTTTGATATGAGCAAAGTCTATATCTTTTTTAATGTAAGTGCACAAAGGTCACCAAGGGCAATATTTGTCTAATATAAAACTATTTGCTTTTCTAATATAAAATATAATTTAAAAGTTTGTATTACATGTACAAATTATTTGCACATTTTCTTCAAAAACCTTTGGTGTCTGAGAATTCTTGATAATTCTTGATAATCTAGCTATTTTAATTACTGTAGTAGGTGTAATCTTCAAAGGTGAATCATTTACTTCGAAAAGGGTAACTAGGGTATAATATCTGACTACTGATGACAGGCAGTCTTGATTTATAACAGTTTAATACATAACACATTTTTATTTGATAATCTTTAAAACAAGGATAACATGCTGTGCATTGATTCTGTTCACAAACCTTCATTTTTACTGGGTTTCCTTATACATGTTATACATGTATTTGGAAAGAAAAAGTATTATTAAAGAAACTGAATTTAATACTAATTAATGTTGCCAATTTTTGAAGATAAAAAAGAACAGACTGAGTTTGTTTTTGCACAGGATTAGTCAAAAGATATTAGTATCATTGATATTTCATCCAAGAATTATATGTATAATAAATCTATAAAAGTCAATTTTAACGTTATAAAGAAAAGTTCTTATCATTTTTAATGTTAGTGCAAAAAGGTCAACCATGGCAATATGCGTCTAGGATGTACATGTATAAATTGATTTTTTGATATAAAATGTAATTAAGAAGAATATTGCAAAGAATTTACTAATTTTTAGTAAAATATTTGGATTTATTCTTGATAATCTCTCTTAGTCACCATATTCTTCAAAAGTGCATCCTTTGTAAAGGAAGGGGGTAGGGGAGGGTGTAAGATAATAAACATGAGCCAAGTTGAAATTAAACCCCATTATGTAATATGATTTTTTTATGAAATTTAAAAAACTTATTGACAAACCATAATATGCAATAAAAAAAGAAATTTGATGGGTAATATTTTTGTAGTGGAAGCAGAAGTGTGAGTCTTTATGCAATGAATAGGCAATATTTAAGCCTAATTTGACCATGCATCTTGGTGAATGTAACTCTGTTTTCTGCTTACAATGCTTGATAAATTGAAAATTTATGTCAAATATTAATTCATATAGACAGATGTTTGAATTCATGTAAGATTAATGATAATTGATATAACAATAAAAAAATTATGGTCCTTTTCATATCTTATTCTTGTATTTTTTTACCCTGTTTTCTCAGCTCTTCAGTGGGTAATGAGGGCTATGTTAAAATTGTCAAATTTCTCGAAAATTAGCCCGATGACCTACCTTGAATTTTTTATATGATTTAGAACAAGGACTCAACACAAACATATAAAAAAATCAGAAAAATTCAATGGGTAGTTTTTTTGTTGACCACCTATCAATCTCTACCTTAATGTATTGCAAAAAAATTGAAAAACGAACTTACAGGCTATTTATGTTTGTCAAATCTCTGAATGCATTATCCTCTATTGTGGATATATTGTTATTGTGTAGATTCCTGAAAGAAATTTGAAGGTTGAAAGTCAAGTATAAGTATTTGTCACCCTGAAAATTCATTACAACTATAACTCAATCTTTGAAAAAATCATAATCATGAAAAACAGTGAGTCGGTGAATAAAATCGGTTGACAGGGGATGCTATCTCCTCCATGGCATCTGATCTCATCTCTGATGTTATATATAGGTCCATGATTAATTTGATCCTGAAGTGTATTGCTTTATTGGACTTTTGACCCCGAGTATTCTAGGTTATCTCCTTATATCTTATTGTATTGTAATGTACACAAGACGAAAGACCACCTTTAAGCAATCGCTTAATGGTACAGACCCTAAAACGTGCTACTACACCTCAGAAACGAACCGTACCGTTCCGTGCACAAAGCGTACCGTACCGTGAACAAAGCGAACCGTTCCGTGCACAAAGCGTACCGTTCCGTTCTCAAAGCGTACCGTACCGTCCACAAAGCGAACCGTTCCGTGCGAGAAACGAAACGTACCGTCCTCAAAACGAACCGTACCGTGCACAAAGCGTACCGTACCGTCCACAAAGCGTACCGTTCCGTGCAAGAAACGAACCGTACCGTCCTTTGCTTAATTATGCAAACCACGCCCCCAATGATTTTCGAACTGTGCAATGACCAAATAAGTCATTTTGATTTATTTCTCGCTATGGCGCCCGTGAAGGGAGGACGTAGGTTGTCCCTGGCTGTTCGAAACACCATAATCAAGTACCACGCATCTGGGCTTTCATCTGTAAAAATAACGAAACTACTCGAAGCAAACTACATCTTCAAAACAACTAGACAGAGTGTAAGACGATTCCTTATTCGCTACAAATCAACGGGTTGTGTTCGTGATACGTAATTTTCTTATTCATGCGGATGAGATATCATGTCATGTGTAATATGTTACCCAAAATTATAATTTTCCAATTTTGTTGAGCTTTTTAAATAGTTATTTTTTATTTTTACTATTTTCTGCTAGCAAAAAAAATTTGCTTTGGCCATTGAACATGGGATTTAATGTAGTGTACGCAAAAAAAACAATTGTTTAGTCGTCGTCAGTGATCCATGAACAGATAATGGGAGAAATGGTAACGAACTGAAGAATCATTTTTAAGCTTAAATGTTGAAATGAAAATATGTAAATCCCTTTGTCTTGTGCATGTACATGTATTTTTTTTTTTGGAGTACGATGTACGCTAGTTTACCCACTCTTTCTATGTTAGTTTACAATCATCAAATGGGCAAACCATTTAACACCAACAAAATAAATTGCACTATGTATTTAATCTGTAATGAGTAGGGGAGGAACAGCTAAAGTCGGACAGCATCGAATGTTGGACACTCTTCTCTTTCAGAATAAAATCGTTTCTAAATTTAGTGTTATGTGTATTTTTCTTTCAGTATCTCCGTCTACAGGGTGTTTCTGGTTGTTTCATGAAAACATAGTCGTGAAAAAGTTTGAAATAATGTATAAAATTTAGAGGATACATACGCATCTCAGGGATCCGGATAATTTTCGCATGCGCACCGAGCGCGCACCTGTCGACAGTGACCTTAGTTATTTCTGGAGAAATCTTCAGTTTGCACTCCGTAATAGCCTATATATTTTGTAATTAAATCAAACTTTTAAATATTCCCATAATAATACTTTTTTGGTGGATATTTATAAAGTAAACTATTAAAATTAAACTATCCGACTTTACATTCTCGGTCATTTAAAGTCGGACAGGGAAGAATTTAAAGTCGGACAGCAAAATTATATTGAATAAATTGTTTTTTTTCTTTTAATTTTCATATTTTTAAATACTAGAACATTTTTTTTATATTGTTATTAAACTTACTGGTAATTTAAGAGTATTTTAGCTTTTGCAATCAAATTTTGCCGATTCGCTGCAACTTTTTGAAGGAAGAATTTATTTAAAAAAAAAAAACGTTTCATCACTTGCCTTATAGAAATTGTTTCATTTCAGAAATAACACAATTAAAAACACTTAAAGCAAAACCCATCTCATTGATTTTTAACAGCAACAGACTGATATAACAGATAAATAAAATACTGTAGACATAAACTGGGGGAAAATAAAAGAAGAAAAGGAGAACAAAGAGAAGGAAAGAAAGTCTTCTAAAAAAATCATTTTTTCGTGGCTTTATTTGAGTTTCATGTTTATAACTCATCACTCATTCAGGAAAAGGAAAAGTTTCTTTCTTGAAAATTAAATATGTTTCAGATTACTGATTCTAAAGTAAAGATAGTAGGATAAATAGTTTTCTGTTTATAATAAATGTATAAAATGGGATTTATTTTGGACACAATTTAAACCCAAAAATTATTCACACGATAACGCATTGGTTTATAGATTATAGATCGCATAATACATGTACTATATATGCTAATTCAAATTTCTTGGTATATTAATGGAAAAATTATCTAAATAATCCACACGATTATACTAAGTACATTACGTAAACTAATTTAATTAAGTTTATCACGAATCTTTTCCCGGGCTCTTGGTATCATTTTTGTACGCTGAGGAGGAGCTAACAAATTTAACACAAAAATCAACTTACCTGAGTGGAGAAAAAAAAGCGACAAGATAGAAAGAGTTGGTACTTGTCCAGGTTGATGGGAGGTATACGTACTTTCAATTTGATTACATATCTTTCAAAACCGAATTTTATTCATACATTACCAGATTACCCTGATATGACTGTAAGATATAAAGGTGGAGATGATGAAAACAGCCTTTCAATGAACTTGAATTTTCAATTGTGTAAAGTGGATGTTTTTTTTTTGGGGGGGGGGGGGTTGAGAGGTCAGCCCCCCACCCAACCCCTTGATACTTTGTGCATGCTCCATTACAATCAACACCTATAAAATAAAGTAAATTGGACTTTAAATGCCGAAAACAATTTGTGTCCGATTATAAATTCTACATGTCCGACTTTCACTGTCGCTGTCCGACTTTCTCAGCCTATGCCTTTCCGTGTATGTTCAATGTATACCAACATGAAAATAAGGTACTGTGTTCGCATTTTAAATACACTGTACTAAAAAAAAAATAAAGAGATGTACTTACAGATTCTTCTACTGCAGAAACAGCTGGAGTGGTTGTGAAGTAATTAAACGACGGCTTCATATCGGCCAAACAACTGAAGACCTTTAGCCCAATCTATTGTCTTTTTTGGGAGAGGGGGTCAACCTGTCACTGGACTTGTGTGTTACATGTACACCAAATCGGGTACTCCTTCGAAGCCATACCACTACCCCTGTCACTGTTTTGTGTAGGGGGGGGGGGTGTTTGAGGAGAGAGGGTTTTAGCTGGTCAACAAGTTTGTGTTGTATAGATCCCTCATAAGGTTTGCAACAATGCCACGTGCCGGTACGTGCTTACATAACAAATAAATTTTTAATCGTTTATTTAAGAATAAAAAGACAGACAAATGGATAAAATGAATGAATGAATGATTAGATAAATACATAAAATTATTTTTTAATACAATGTAATAATTTTGTCGATAAATACGTTTGGCACACTAATGAAGACAGAATACTAGTATGTACAGTACATGCATTGAAAAACATGTATAAAAAAAATAATAATTTACTGATATTTCTCCTCTGAAGCAAAAGTATAAATGATAAATCTACAATTTTAGAATAGAGAAACGATGTTTATTGCTTTGCTTATCACTGAAAATAAAAGTACGATTAGTCATATTGTTCTTCTGTAATAGATCAATCAATTAAAAATAATTTATATACGCGTTTAGTGCTATAAATTATATTGATCAAGTATATATATAATTATATATTCCTTTTTAAAATTATATTGCGGCCGTTTTATTCAAAGAGAAAAAAAATATCATATACATGTATTTATATATTTTCTTTTTTACAATAAGCCCCAGTTTACGTAAAATATACGCGTATATATGAAATTTTTATGATGCTAAAAAGATCAATGCAACGATGTTTTTCAGCCGATTTATCCTCCAACTCTACTGCAGCGTAAAATAATTTTTCAATTGAAACCGAGACATAGCATACATGACTAAGTAAACACAATTACATACATGTACACTTAATACAATATTTGAACTTCCGTAATAAATAGAAATTAACTCATTAATACTTAAATTTATATAAACAATAACTAAATTACATTCTTTAATAACGGAAAAATTGTTATATACGTGCATTACATGTAAGTACTCCAAAAGTCATTTAATATGAACTAATGTTTAACAGCCAATCAGGGACCAAAGCTAACAGGCTCCGCCCACTTCATTTGCATACCGTTTCCCAAAGCGTACCGTCCACAAAACGAACCGTTCCGTGCAAGAAACGAAACGTACCGTCCACAAAGCGTACCGTTCCGTGCACAAAGCGAACCGTTCCGTTCTCAAAACGTACCGTACCGTCCACAAAGCGAACCGTTCCGTGCAAGAAACGAAACGTACCGTCCTCAAAACGAACCGTACCGTGCACAAAGCGTACCGTTCCGTGCACAAAGCGTACCGAACCGCACCGTTCCAGTGGTGTAGTAGCACGGTTTAGGGTCTGTAGCTTAATGGTGACTTAATGGTGACTTAAAGAAGTTAATTCCTTTAAGCCACCATTAAGCCACCATTAAGCTGCAACTTACAGGTGCTTAATGTCCAAACTTCATTAAGCTACCATTAAGCCACCATTAAGCTGAGCTTAATGGTGACTTAATGGTCAACCTCATCAAACCTTAACGCATCTTATATAGAATCTTTGAACTAACTTTTAGTTATTTTAATATCATTTACGCAAAATCTATTCCAACTCATAATTCTGTCTCGATCATAATTTCTACGAGTTTTTTGTCAACATGCATAAACTTGATCACTGGGAACAAAGTTAGCTAATAGCCACAGGGGCTTGCTCGAGGTGT